>JAADYB010000696.1:0-14833 GCA_023338075.1 Phytopythium litorale | reverse complement strand
TCGTCCGGTCCTCGCTCCGTGTACGAGTGCGGTTTGTTGGCGAGCATCTGGACGATCTTTTCTCGCGGGAAGTCTCCTTCTTCCTCGTGGTTGCCGAACACCATGGCGTACGGGATGCCTTTCGCCTCGACCGCGGCCGTGACATCGTCCACTGAGGCTTGATGCTCTTCCCTCCCATAGGTGTGGACGTTGTCTCCCGAGAACGCCACAAAGTCTGGCTGCTCGACGTCCAGTAGGTTCTCGATGAAGGCCGTAGTGAGCGCCTCGGTGCAGTCGCTGGCCTCCATACCAATGGGCACCCCGGAGCACTTGGTCGTCGACACGCCCGACACGTGCAGGTCGGCGAGCTGCAGGATCTTGAACGTGAGTCCCGTGGTGGCGTTCGAGGCGTTCGAGGCGTCAGCGCGGGCGACCAGCGGTCCCTTGGCCGCCTCCTGCACAGCCAGCGCGGCATCGGACGCGAGCGACAGCAGCGTGAGGGAGACCGCGACGACGGAACCGAGTCGGATAGCCATGACGAGTCGTTGGCGGTCGGTCGAGATGCTGGAGCGGGGAGAGTTCGGCTTTGGCGGGCGGTCTCGTTGCAGTGTCGGTACGTACTTTTTTCTTAGCGCGCAGAGGTTTGATGAGTATAATGGTAAAGCAGTACATTTAGAGGGAATCTCGAGGGAGATGGGCATGACATGTTGCTTTGGAATGTACGATACTGACTTGAGTTCTGATGGAGGCGATATTTCGCCGAAATTGACGCAGGATGGGAAGAAATACAATTCTTCGGGTGACGGGCAGTCTGAATCTCTGTGAATCTCGCCTTCTAATTCGATCCTTTTTACCATTACGCTCTATATATTCATTAAACCAGTAGATTGTATTTGTATACTGACCCATTGTAGTACACATAAAATGGCGCAGTGTATTGAATGTTATTTCCTTGTCAATTCATATTTGTAACGAAGGACTTCGTTATATTATCGTGTCTAACAGGTATGCAAAGTGATGGTTGGCACTGCATGGACCATTGTGGGGAGAAAACATGATGGCAGCGCGATTACGGGCCCTCGCCGATTATGCTCTCTCCTTCAGCCACTGCAAGTGAATGCTGTGGACGCCTGAAAATGCTGTCTCTGATGGCGACAGCCTGCCGACACAAAGCTGCTGGTCTGTGCAGCTTGGAGGGACTTGAGCTGTTGAACTATGTACAGAAATTGTGGGCCCTCGTGGCGCTCTGAACAAGTGTTGCAGCGAGCAAAGGAGCAGGTCGACTAACGCCCAGGGGGATGCTCCGGGATCAACGGTCGGACAGGCACGCGCTTGGATACTTTATCCAAGTCAACTGGCAGACCACGCTGAGAAAAACAAGCCTCAAATCCCGTGTCCAACGCCCAAGTCGGGTCCGATTCTCATTCAACTCAGTACCTTAGGATTAGTGTTGGATACATAAACAGTCCGCGTGGTCCAGCACCTACTGATTCAAAGAGAGGTTCAAGCCCCATGCATTTCGGCTCTTCCACGAGCAGCTCCCTTCATTTCCCTCGCCGGCCACTTCTCCTCTCCCTTCCTCCCGCCGCCCATGGCCACGCCCGAGGGCCGCTCGCTCGTCGGCGCCATGGTCGCGCGCCGCCTGGACGCGCTCTCGCCCTCCCTGGCGCTCTCGGCGCGCCTGCTGGCGTGCGCCGGCGCCACCTGGGCCGTGCACGCGCTCGAGCTGGTCGTCTTCACCTTCACGCGCGCGCAGATGGAGCACGACGTCGGCATGGGCTCCGTGGCGCTCGAGGTCCTGGGCGCGGCCGCGGCCGTCGGCGCGCTGCTCGGCGGCCCGCTCTTCGGGCTGCTAGCGGACGCGCGCGGCCGCCGCGCGGCGCTGCTGCTCTCCATGACGCTCTCGCTGCTGGGCTTCGCGCTCTCGGCCGCCGCCCAAGTGCACTACCAGGTGCTGCTCGCGCGCGTCGTGGCGGGCGTCGGCCTGGGCGGCGAGCTGCCCGCCGCCGCGACACTCGTCTTTGAGCTGGCGCCGCGCGGCCGCCGAGCGCGCGCCGTCGCGCTGCTGCAGGCCTTCGCGGGCGTCGGCGGCGTGCTCGGCGTGCTACTCGCCTTTTTGGCGGCCCCGGCGCTCGGCTGGCGCGCGCTCTATCTGGCGCTCGGCGCGCTCGTGCTGCTCGTGGGAGTGGTGCGCGTGGCCGTGCCCGAGTCGCCGCGCTGGCTCGTGAGCGTCGGTCGCGAGGACGAGGCGCTGGCCGCCGTCACCAAGCTCGAGCGCGCCTCGGCCGGCCGCCGCCAGCAGGTCGGACGCGAACTCCAAGTCGTGGTCGTCGGCGACGACGCCGCGGCCTCGCCGACCATGATAGCCGCGGACCAGAGCGCGGTCAGCGCCTCCGCCTTCGCCGTGGCCGTGCTGCTGCTGTTGTGGACGACGCTCGCCGTGTCCGAGTTCGCGCTCGGCTCGTTCCTGCCGACCATGGTCAGCCTCACGGGCTTCAACGTCTACGCCTCGTGGTCCACCTGCGTGCTGCTCTACGCGGCGCAGATCCCCGGCGCGCTGCTCGCGAGCGCGCTGCTTGACCGCCGCTACCAGCCGCTGTACCGCCTGCTTCGCGACCAGGAGCGCCAGCACCTCACGCGCACGCCCAGGGCCATGAACGACCGCAAGTTGACGCTCGCGCTGTTCACTGTCGCCGCCGTCGTGTTCGCGCTGGGCGTGAGCTACCTGCCGTGGTCGGCGTCTGGGCTCGTGGTGACCACGGGCGTGTGTCTCGTGTCGTTCGCGCTCGCGGGCGTCTGGGCCGCCGTGCTCGCGTACACGCCCGAACACTTCGCCGTCGGCACTCGCGGCCGTGGAGTGGGCGTCGCCGTCGCCTGTGGCGGCGTCGGCGGCATCGTGGGCTCCTTCGTCGTCTTCCCGCGTGTCTACGACGTGTGGATGCTGTCCATGCCCGCTTTCGTCTGGATCTTCGGCGGCATACTGATCGCGGTCGCGGTCGTTCTCGTCCCGCGCTTCGGCTTCAGCTGCGCGAGTGTCGACGTGGTGGAAGCGGAGCCTCCCACCGCCAAGGCCGTCCAGGTCAAGTACAAGGACGGCGAGGACTCGCCGGAGCCCGAGACCGAAGACGACGGAGACGAGCAGCTGCCGCTCGTGGAGCGCGAGAGCGTCGACGACGCCGTGGTAGCGGTGACGGCCGCGTGAACTCCCGTCTGGCCCAGCATCACGCCGTCCAAGCTCGTTCCGTCCATTGTCTGTGTAACTTATGGCACCTATTAGCCCGTTCCGTCCCGCTTCGAGTCCGTGTGACTTGCCATCCCGACAAGGTGTCTTTATTGCTGGAGGCTGCCGATGAGACCCGCGAGTGCATTCATCCATCCACCACCATGAGCCGGGCCGTTGGCTCTACCCCGCACCTACTCCTTGAGCTCCGCCAACTCGCCGTCCTCCTGCAGCTGCTGGACGATGTCGAGGCCGCCGATGAGCTCGCCGCGCACGTACAACTGCGGGAACGTGGGCCAATTCGAGAACTTCTTAAGCCCTTGACGCACGCTGTCGTCCGTGAGGATGTCGAAGAAGCCGTACTCGAAGCCCTCGGCGTCCAGGATCTGGATGAGCTGGCGGCTGAAGCCGCACTTGGGCTCCTGAGGCGTGCCCTTGATGAACACCATGACGCGCGCGCGGTTGATGAGCTGCTCGTACTTGTTCTCCTTCTTGGCCTTCTTCTCCACGCCGAGCTGCGCCGCCAGGTCGCCCTCCTCCTGTAGGAAGTGACAGTATCACCATATTAGATCGCTCACCACACCTGAGCGTCTGGACATACATGATCGATCGTACCGCCATCTCCGTGACAATGTCGAGCCCGCCGATGAGCGAGCCCTTGACGTAGAGCTGCGGGTACGTGGGCCAGTTCGAGAGCTTCTTGAGCCCCTGGCGCACCTGCTCGTCCGTCAGGATATCGAACGAGCTGAACGCGATCTGCTGGTCGCGCAGCAGCGCCACCAACTTCTTGCTGAAGCCGCACTTAGGCTCCTGCGGCGAGCCCTTCATGAACAGCAGCACCGGCGCCGAGTTGATCAGCGCGCGCAGACTCTCCACGAACGCGGCCTCGGCTGAGGGATCGACAGCAACCGTGTTAGTCTTGGTGCATCGTGAAGCGTAGAGCGATAGAGACCCAACGTCCTCACCCTCCTCGACGTTCTTGGTGAGGCCGAGCTGCTCGACGATCGAGCCCTCCGACTGGCACGGTCGGTCACACACTCACAGGTTAGTCCGTCTTCAGAGCATGACATGAATGACAACAGCACTGTTCGCACCTTCATCTCCTTCAGGATGTCGAGGCCGCCGATGAGCGACCCATTGACGTACAGCTGCGGGTACGTCGGCCAGTTGGAGAACTTCTTGAGCCCTTGGCGCACCTGCAAGTGCACCGCCACGATCACCGTGAGCTCCACCGTCCTGGTCGCTTCAGGCATCCCCCCAGCTTCCATCCATCACACGAACCTCGTCGTCGTTGAGGATGTCGAACGTGCCGTACTGGATGTTCTCCTCGTTCAGCAGCGCGACAATCTGCCGGCTGAAGCCGCACTTGGGGTCCGTCGGGTTGCCCTTCATGAACAGCATCACTGGCGACGCGCTGCGTCCATCATCCCCACACCACACACATACCCAACGTCAGCGCTTCACGCTCCCACCAGCGCCGCCCTTGAGCTAGTCCAGACGCACTTGGTGAGCTTCTTGAGGCGGTACTCGAGCGCCTCGTCCAGCGTGTTGGTCGTGGCCGCATCCCCTCCAGCCGCCTCGGCCGACGTGGTGCTGCCCGCAGTCACAGCCGCCGCCTCGGCCGACTTCTTGGCGACGCTCTTGCTGAGCACGTCGACGCGCTTGGCGAGCTCGGCGACGTTGGCGCCTTCGAGCTTCTCAAGCACGGCACGGCCCTGCGCGATGACGAAGGTGGGCACGACGGCGATCTCGAAGCGCTCCGAGAGCGCCGGCAGGTCCTCGGCCGCGATCTTGAGGAAGCGGATGCGCGGGTGCAGCGTCGCGAGCTGCCGGAAGACGACGTCCATCTGGCCATTCGGGCGGCACAACTCGTGGAAGTCGGCCCAGAAGAAGGCGATCGACAGCGTCGCGTCGCGCGCCGTCAGCTCGTCGAACTGCGCCGCGTCCTGCACGTCCACCACGCTGCCGGGCGCCGTCGACGCCATGGTCCAGAGGCCTGTAGGGGAGACGGAGAGAGAGAGGAAGGGCGGCTGCTTCGAGAGCTTGCCGTGTCTTGGTGGAGTGGCGAGAAGAGAAGCGCGTTTAACGTGCCAGAGGACCTGGTTTTGAGATTGAAACCTGCGTCTTTGTTATATCTGTGACTGGCGCAAACCTGTCCAATCACAAAGAAGGATTGCGAATATCGAGGTCGAGGCTCATCACGACCATTTGAAAGGAGAAATAGTGACACAAACAGGTATTTTGCATCTACTATAGAAGGTTTTAGCGCTGTCCCAGAGAAAATGAGTCGTGGAATATGATTCTCAGAGGTATTGTCTGTTTGAACTTATAGAATATCAATTTAGCCGGATCTAGCGGTGGCCCACTTCCAGACTGAAGAAGGTGTTGACGATGGGAGTCCCATGAATGCGCTTCGCCGACGTCCGTCCATCACGAATGTGCATGCGCGGGTGGATGAACCGAGCCATAACTTAGTCATTCTCTATTCGACACGCGGCTCCTCCTTCTCCTCCTGCTCGTTGCTCTTGCTGCCGCCCTGCTGTCCGTCCAGCGGCGGTCCGGCCCCCTCCCATAACTTACCAACACGTATCAGCCGCCTTCACGACTGGCTTCTATCCAGCAGCACGAACGACTCGTCCAGACGCGCAGGCCGCTCCTGCTGCCGGTGGAACGACCCGCTGCGAGAGCCCGACAGGTCCGGCAGCGGCTCGAGCCGCATCGACGCGCTCATCTCGTCCGCCTGCACGTGCCAGTTGGACGAGATGAAGAACGTCGAGCTCGCGCCGGCGGGCGCCTCGGGAAGTCCGGCGCCGTTTTGCAGCTCCAGCATCACGTAGTCGCTCGGGATGGTGGCGGCACTCGCCACCGGCTCGTCCGACACGGCGACGACTCGGGCCATCGGAATGGCGCTCTCGTCCGCGATGTCGTCCTCGATCGCGTCGCTTGCCGAGTCCAAGAACTTGGCGGTGGGTGTACCCACCTCAGTCACGATCGTCGCCTCGGGGACGACCGACGCCACGCTTCCCGAGCTCGACGGACTCCCGCCGCCAAGCGACGACATGGACGACGTGTTGCTGCTCTGCGTAGCGTCCGTGAACGAACTCCCTGACTCCGATGTGGCCGTCTGGTCCGAGCTGGCCGTCGACCGCCACGTGTAGTCTCGCTCCTCGATGAACGGCGTCGAGTCGTCCAGCGTCTTGCCGCCGCCGGCCACGTCGACGCTCTTGCGGAAGTTGAACGACGACTGGCGCATCACCTCGTAGGCCAACGACGCGTCCGTCGGCTCCGCCGTGGGCACCACCACGGCCGTGGGCGTCATGAGTCCGTCGACCGACAGCGTCGGGAAGACGAGCCCCATGGGCGCCACAGGCTCGGGCGACACGTTCGGGTTGATCTCCGGGCGAACGTGGATCTTCTTGAGTCCGCGCACGCGCTCGAGCGACACGATGTGCAGCACCAGCACCTTGTCCGGCTGGTCGAACGTCTCCTCCAGAGCCTGCTGCAGCACGTGCTGCGACGACACGGCCACGTAGCGCTTCCCGAGCCGCGCGTCCGCCTGCTGCAGCACCAGCGCGATGCGCATGTCGTCGCCCACGCGATCGCGCGCCAGCCGCCGCAGGAACGGCAGCCCCACGGCGTGCAGGTACCAGGCGTCCACCGGCACGGGCTCCTCGCCCGTCGCCTCGGGGAACGTTACGATGCACGAGGACCGCACCACGTCGGCGCTCGCCGGCCCGCCCCCCATCTCGTCCCGTCCGTCAGCTGCTTGTCGTAAGTGCGTCGCCGCCGGCTCGTCGGGTTCTGCTGGGCGTCTGGCAAGCAGCGGACGCGGGTCGCCGTCGCTCCAGGCGCCAAGTCGACGCGAACTTCTGGTCTCTTCCGCCCCTGGACAAGAGGGCGGGAGGTGTCGCACTGGACAACCGCCTCCCGTCCCAGAATAGACCTGCAGATTGGTTTGAGAAGGTTTATTGTGAATGTATTCACTGTTTGTAAGGCACTCGTAGAGTCATCAGGAATGTTGGCATATATATAAATAGAGGCACACTCGAACGTTCTCCTGGTGCTCGCGCGAAAAAAGTGGGTCGTCCACCTCTTGTCCCAGGAGACAGGCGTACCGCGAAACATCGTGGTAAATACGGTTATCAATTTAAAGAACTGAACCGTCGTCGCCAAACCGAACCGCGATCGGATCGGGACCGCACGTTCGGGGCTAGGGTAGAGGGCCGAACCCCGAGCCAAGCGCGCGTTAGACTCGCGAATTGTATGGTTGACTCGGTTCCAGTATGCTGTTTCGCTCCTACCCATTCATTTGCGCGGGTCCCCACCGCTCGCCTGGCCGCGGGCGCCGCATTTCGCTCGCTTTCATCCTCGGAAACTCTCTCAACATGGCGGAAGTTGCTACCGAAGTCAAGCTCTTTAACAAATGGTACGTGCCTGCGGGCCGGGTGTAGGAGGTAGCGCGGCGTCTCGGCTGTCTGTGCGCGGCGGTCCGGCGTCCGTCCGATTCGTGGGGGCGGCGCAGCGCGGCGCGTGTCCGAACACGTCGACGTCCGCGACGACCACAGACTAGCACTAGCGACGAGTTTCCTGCTATGGGCAGCAACTACAGACAGCGGAGGCTAACGCGGTCTGGCTGGCGGTGACAGGTCGTACGACGACATCAACGTCTCGGCGGACATCTCGCTTGAGGACTACATTGCCGTCAAGGGCAAGGCCGCGACGTTCCTGCCGCACACGGCCCAGCGCTACCAGAAGAAGCGCTTCCGCAAGGCGCAGTGCCCGATCACGGAGCGCCTCGTGAACGCGCTCATGCGCAAGGGCCGCAACAGCGGCAAGAAGCTCAAGGCCGTGCGCATCGTCAAGCACACGCTCGAGATCGTGCACCTCCTCACGGACAAGAACCCCCTGCAGGTCGTCGTGGAGGCCGTGATCAAGTCGGGCCCGCGCGAGGACTCGACGCGCGTCGGCTCGGCCGGTGTCGTGCGCCGCCAGGGCGTCGACGTCTCGCCCTTCCGCCGCGTCAACCAGGCGCTGTACCTGATCGCCACTGGCGCGCGCGAGGCTGCCTTCCGCAACGTCAAGACGATCGCCGAGTGCCTGGCGGACGAGCTCATCAACGCCTCCAAGGGCTCGAGCAACAGTTACGCTATTAAGAAGAAGGACGAGATCGAGCGCGTGGCCAAGGCCAACAGATAAATGGGCCGCAGCCGCGTGCGAGCGCAGGACGAACGCGCGGCGGACAGAAGGCGGCGGCAGGCAGGCGGAGCGTGCTCGATTGCAGGGGCGGCGGTGGCGAGCGGTGGGGTCTCAGCGCGGCCGGCGGGCTGGGGCGGCGTGGGGGTATGGGTTCTCCTTCACGGCGCTCTGGTGCTGCTTGTGCTGCTGCTAGTGTCTCGCTGGTCGCTGCGTCGGCTTGAGAGTACGCGTCGCGCTGTCTGTGCTTGGCGGCCTTGGCGTCCGTCGACTGCGCTCGTCGTGCGACGCAGACACGACGATCACCCAGGACGGAACTTCTTCGAGTTTTCGTTTTCACGGCTTGCCATGGGAATGAGAACGTGAATCACCGAGTTGTTGAGAGCACCAACCGTCCGAGGCGACCGACGCGTTCGTTCATTCCGTCTTCCCTGCCCTGCGATGTCGTGGTCAAGTCTTACAGCTTTGCAGTGTGCTCTCCCTAGTCGAGTACGCCGTCCAAGTCGACGTCTGTGCGGCCGGCGCGCAGCTGCTTGATGATGGCCTTGAGCCGGTTCACCTGCTCGCTGTCGGCGTTCTTGTTGGCGTTGTTGGTGATGAGCTTGACGCGCGACGCGTACGACAGCGACGTCTGCGTCTCCTCCTGCTCGTCCACATCCATCCATCGCGGTCAGAGGTGCCGTGACGTCGACAGTGACGATGGACGAAGGCGCGTGTGCCGATCTCTGTACCTGGTTGTAGTCTGCCGGCGAGATGTTGACGAACATGAGCTGATGTGGTCATGTAGCGATCGATCCGATCAGCCCTTCGTCGATGCTATGAGCTCCATCCATCCGACGGAGAGCTTACCGTCTTGGCGTTGCCGCCCAGCGAGTCCTGCATCAGCTGTGTCAACTGCAGAGCGAGCGAGAGCGTCAGCGTCTTCAGAGGCAGCGGGAGACGGACTGCCTTGCCACGATCGCACCTTGTTGTTGCGGTAAGGAATGAACTTCTCGTTGGTGGACAGCGCCGAGATGACGTCGCCCAGTGCTGCTCAAGCCAGAGACGCAGCGTCAGCTCGACACCATTGCCAACACAGACAACAACTGACCGCATCCATACCGCTGAGGCTCTTGTTGATGGCCTGCGCCTCCTTGAGGCGCTCGGCCGTGGCGCCCGTCTTGCCCGCGCGCTCCGAGCCGGCGAGGTCCACGAGGCTGAGCTTGCCCGTGGTCGTGGCGCGCGTGGTCTTGTTGAAGCTCTCGATCAAGATGGAGAAGACCGAGTGGCTGCGGCTGCTCTCGGCGTTCATCTTGGTCGACCCGACCTGCCGCCGCTTGTTGGCCGCCTCGAACAGCTTGAGCGTCTGCGCCGCCGACGTACACGCCTTGCTCGTCGCGTTCTGCACGTACACGAGCCCCTTCTCGTTCTTCTTGATGTCAAGCTTGAGCGCGTCTCCGCTCCCCCCACCGCCGCCCTTGTGGCCCTCGTCCACCAGGTGGAACAGGTCGATCAGGTTGTCGTTGTACAGCTCGAGCATGACTGCCTGGAACGAGATGGAGAAGTTGCCGCGCGCCTCCTCTGCCAGCGCGAACAAGTGATGGATCGCGCGAGGCGTGAGCCCCGGCATGGACTCGGTGCCCGTCATGGTGAACGTCTTGCCCGAGCCCGTCTGGCCGTACGCGAAGATGCACACGTTGTAGCCGTCCACCGCGCTCTGCAGCAGGTTCTTCGTGTCCTCGAACACCTCGTCCTGCGAGCTCGCGGGCGAGAACACTTGGTCGTAAGCGAACGGCTTGGGGCCGCGGGCCGTCTCCAGCTCCAGCGAGTACTCGTCCACGAACCGCACGCACGTGGCGCACCCGCGCTCGAGCTCCGAGCCGCTCATGGGCCGGCAGCGAGCGAACACACGGATCTTGCCCTTCATGTCCTCGATCTGGTTGTAGTACTTCTTGCGCAGCGCCTGCTCCTCCTTGTAGCTCGCCTCGAGTTTGCCGCGCTCCTGTCGGCTCACCTCGAGCTCCTGAGTCAGCGTGCCGACCTTGGACGCCTCGGAACGGAGCACCACCATCTCCTGCTCGAGCTTGGCCACCTGCGAGTTGGCCTTGCTGCCCACGGCTCCCAGCTCTCGTTGTGCCTGCGCGAGCTGCTCCTGCAGCGCTGTTGTCTTCCCCTGAGCGACTTGCAGCTGCTGTGAGAGCGCCGCGAACTCCTTCTTGGCGGCTTTCTCGCTCTCATCCAGTGCGGCCTTGTGCTTCTTCTCCGCCTCCGCCAGCTTCCGCTCCAGAACCGCGGTGTTGCCGCCGTTACCGCCACCTCCACTACCTGTAGCGACCATCGCCTCAGCCCGAGAGAGAGCAGCCTCGAGCTGTGAGATCTTGACGCGATCCGCCTTGGACTTGGCTTCGAGTGCCTTGAGCTTCTGCTTAGCCTCTTCCAGCGCCTTCCCGCTTCCTCCAGCGTTCGGAGTCGATCCCGAGCCAGCGACGCTCGCATGTCTGACAGGAGTCGCCACGTCCTTGTCGTCCGACGACGCATCGTCCTTCTTGGCCTTGTGCGTCTTCTTGACGCTCGCCTTGGACTTGGCGGGGGACGGCGACCGCGACGCCGCTTGTCTGGCTGCCTTCCGCTCTTCCCGACGGAGCTCGGCACGCTTGTCACGCTCCTGCAGCCACTTCTCGCTCGCTTCTTTCAGATCGTCAAGCTGCTTCCGCAGCACTGTGGACCCTCGCGGAGCCGGCAGTCGCGCGGCGTCGGTCAGAGCGCGCTTGATGGCCGCCATTTGCTCTCGTGTCTGTGCCTGCTGGTTCATGCCGCGTAGCTCCTCTGCGCTCTCCTCACACGCCTTGACGTACGTCTGGTAGCACTTCTGCTTCTCCCCGCGGTTGAACAGCCCGCGTCCGCGCTCGACAGCTGACTTGATGAGAGACACGAGCTGCAGTCGTCGCATCGCATCCTCCTTCATCTCGAGAGGCTCTTCCTCCTCTTCCTCGGCATCGACTGCATCCTTGGCGTCTGCAGCTCGTGCGTCGGCAACATCGTGCAGAGTCCCAAAGCTACTGCTGTTCGTGACGTAGAACGTCTCGTTATCGTCCTCCTCATCCTCATTGTCCGCATCGGCAGCCTTCGCGTCCGCCTCAAACAAGTCGTTAGCTCCATCGTCGTCATCCACGTCCAGTACTTCGTCGAACGGCAAGTTGACGATTTTCTGGGGCGACAGAACCCCATCGTTCTCCTCATCGTCATTGTCCCCCGTCAGCTCCAGGTGCAGCTTGAGCTGCTCGATTTGCTGCTCTAGCCTGGCCTTCTCAGCGCTTCGGTCGGCAACCTCTCTCGCCAGCTCGGCTATTGTTGACCGCAATTGCTCAATCCGTGCTTCTTCTTCCTGATCTCGGGTCGCTGCAGCATTCTCCGCTGCAGACTTGACTTCGTCACTCGGTGCCTGTCGAGATCGACTTTCAGCATCGTTGTCACCCCTTTGCTTGAAGCCGGCGCTCGCTTCATCAATGGTTCGGCCAACCGCCTCATTCACCTGCCCATTCTCCTGTTCTTGCTTCTTTTTGGCCATCGACAAGGACGCTGCTCGAGCCTGCTCCACCTCGCGGCGAAGGCGCTCGAGTTCTTGCTCCAATTCGGTTGTCCGCTGCGATTGTGACGACGAAACAGGGCGAGACTCCGGGTGCAAACTCGTCGATGGACGAGTGCTTGTTCGCGACTCGATGCCATCACTGAATCCACTGGAGAATTCATCGTCCTCTCCTTGATGAGAGCGAGCGGACACTCGCGCCATCGCCCCAAGAGCCTGCCACTGACTGAAGGTCTCCGCCGCGACAACTCGCTCGCGGTGCTTGCGCTTAAGCTCCACCACAACCTCCTTCTGCGCGTTGAACGCGGCCTCAGCATCCTTGAACGAGAGGTACAGGTCTTTGACTTGTGCTTTCTCATCGATGCTTGGGTCTCGCTGGTGCTCGTCCTGGAACGCCGCCAGCCACTGCTTGATAGCGCCTTTGGCCATGCTCTTGGCGTCAACTAGTTCCTGAAGACGGTCTTTCGCGGCGCGCAGCTCTTGCTTGGACCGCACAACCTCCACGTCGCGCTCGCGGAGACGCTCTACCTGACTCTCGTACGCGATCTTCAAAGGAGACACCTCGATTGGCATGCCCTCTGCTGGAATCGTGTCGTCGCAGTCCATTTGTGTGAACGTATCGCACCTGTCTGGCTGCGGTCGGCGCGGAGTCAAATCGGGACCATCCGTCTGAGCACCCGCCGAGGCGAGGATCAACTCTTCAGCCTTGCTGCGAGCAGCTTCTTCCTCGCTCAATGCCCTTTGGGCCTCACCCTCAGCCTCGAGAGCGGTTTCCACTGCTGAAGTCATGAGCTGAAGCGTTTGGCCGACGGCAGCGCGTTCCATCGCACTGAATTGCTCCTTTGCTTGCTGCATCTGCGTCTTCAAATGTTCTTCACGCTCGATTGCGTCGCTGATCTGCATCTCAAGCGCGCGAATCTGCTCGTTGAGCTCGGTTTGGTGAAATTGAGACTTCGCATGCTCGGCATTGTCAACGGCCGAGTCGATGATGACCCCCAGGTTGAGTGAGACGGTGAACTCACGGTCGAATGCCGACTGCATCTGCAGCACTCGACTGTGAAATACGTCTTCTTTCTTTTGCACATCCACTTTCAAGCCCTCCAGTGCTGCAGCGACTTTGCGAGTCTGCGCTTCGGCCTCTTCGCGACACATTAGCAGTTGGTCGCGGATCTCGCGCTGTTGTTCGCGGCTCATCGACTGCATGGATGCCTCCATCTCCGCGAGCTCGCGCGAAATAGCTACACGGAACCTCACGAGCTCATCCTCGCGCTGCTGGAACTCTCGTTCGACTGCCTCACTCCACTGCTCTCGGCTCTGCTGGTGCTCCTGCTGCTGTGCTTCAAGCTGCTGCTGCCATGAGCGAGCGTCTTCTTCGTGTCGAGTCACCATCGCCGAGTTCACTGCATGCAGTTCGTCAATCTTCAGCCTCTCGGCGTCCACACGGGTGCGAGCCTTTTTCTTGAGCGCGCGCATGTGCTCGTCGAACTGCTCGCGCGTCTGCTGTTCGATCTCTGCGTAGCGAGAGATGATCAGCTCCACGCGCTGCGCGTGCTCCGCCTTCATCGTGCGCATGTCCGCGACGACGCGGCCCAAGTGGGCTCTAGCCAACGCCACGGGTATGTACGACTCCTCACTCACGTTGCGAGCAGCGGGTGGCGCCTCACTACTCACAATCTTGCCCGCTTGGAAGTCCGTCGTGAGAGGCAGCGGCATGGGAGCCACCTGCGCCAGACTGTGCGGCGGCAGCGACACCGCGCTCTTCACGAGGATCTCGTCGACCTCTTCCTCCAGCGTTGGCTGTTGTTTCTCCTCCTTGTCCGGAGACGCCAAGAGAGCTGCCTTGGCATTGTTGGCAGGGTCCATTGGTGACACTTGCGGCCGGGGCGGTGTCGATGGTGGCGACAGCCGTGTCAGGCGATGGCTCGAGTCGTCTTTCATGGCGAGGAGGAGGAGGAGGAGGAGAAGGAAGGGTGCTAATTAATACCTGTTTTATTTGCGCTGACCACCTGTTTTCAGTGATTTTAACGCTGAATGCCTGTCGATCATACTGCTCACCTGTTTTAAAACTTCTGGTCATCGCGTGAAACAGTTGCAGCAACACAGCCGATCCTCCTCACCACACGAAGACGAGACTTGTCCTGTCGTCATTTCAACGATATAAATGGCAACCGTTCAGAGCGCGCAATCCAAAAAAAGGTCCAGTCTGCTCAGGTATATTGCAATCAAGTGATTCATTCCCAGTCAGTTTATTCTTGGTGTGAAGTGACATGGGTAGTGACAGGCGCATGAGTATAAATAGATCAAAACGCCGAGAAACGCTGAACATCGATCCAACTCTGTGCGATGGAATCCTATAAAAGGCATTTTTACGGTTTCAACAGGTCAGCTTTAGCTCAAAGATCGAGCGATTTGCTTGGAGCCAAATCGTCAGGATAAATATAGAAATGGAGCTTTGGTGTAAATTTAGCCATGACTAGCTCGCATTTTAGAGCCGTGAGGTAGGAAAATGGACAGTCAACACTCACTTCTCAACCCATCCCAAGCATCACAAGTCGTCACGGCCCATCAGCAAGAAAGGTACGGTGCATTGTGAATCACTGCGCGACGGCGACACTTCCGTGTGTTCTCAGTTCACCCCCCTTTCTACCGACCCATTACTATTGAGTTCTGGCCAAGGGGATGAGGGGTGGACTGTTTAGACGCGTTGTTGTGGGACCATGTGCGCTTGTTTCCCTCTGGATTACAGCAGCTTTACTAACGTTTTCTATGCCTACAGAATGCAGCTGAGAAAATCAGTGATGGTGCAGCACCAGGCCGGCATGCCTGACAACGTGTCGCTGTGCGGCCTCCTCTCCGTCAACAACGCGCTTCAAGAC
>JAADYB010000695.1:0-14843 GCA_023338075.1 Phytopythium litorale | reverse complement strand
GGTTGAAGTGGTCTTCAAGTCTCGCCAATGTTCTGCTGCTACTTGCAACTCGCTCACAAGATCGCGACGTACGTCGGCTACGCTGTGAACCCTGAGCGCCGCCTCCGTGACCACAGAAGAGCTCCGACCATGGGACATGGTCTGCGTCGTGCACGGCTTTCGCGACCTCCGACTTGAATTCAAATGCTCCCTTCAATCTAACACTTCCGTGCAGTCGAGTGGACCCTGCGCCACCCTTTGTCGGACGAGAGCCCTACTCCGTCCGACGAAGGCTGGTGGAGACATCCGAGATGCTTCGCCTCTACCCATGGCACACGATGAAGCTCACCGTGTCGTTCACGAACGAGGCGTACCATGAGCGGGGCGAGACCTAGGCGTCTACTACCAGTGGGCATGTGGAAGGCTCAGGCGAAGAAGGAGAATCGGGCCAAGCGCCTCCGCGCAAAAAAAAAGCAAAGGCTGGTCTACTGGCATCGGCTAAGCGGCGACTCAGGATGCTGGCTGTGGCCAGACGCCACCGGGTCCGCTTGGCAGAGCTCGAGGTCGAAGTTCTCGAGCTCCGCGCCACCAACCTCGCCTTGCGGCTCAAGCGCTCGTGCGACGACGGCGCGCCAGATACGCTGTCGAAGCGCCAGCGTATCGAGCCGCTGGACATCACCGACGGTATCCGGGAGTCTCAAGTCGTTGTCGACGAGCCCGTGGCCGCCATGACCGCCAATCCGACCGCCTCACCCCCGCCAACTATGGCGTGCGAGCTCAGTAACCCGCCAGCCTCCTCCGACTTGGACAGCTTGACCAGCACCGGCGACCAGCATCGCGACTCGCTCGATCCGTCGAGCGAGGAAGACCGGCAGGCACCAGCGCGGCGCCAGGAGCTGCGGCCCGACTCGCGGCTGGACGCCAAGCTACGCATGCGCTTCACGGACCCTTCGATCGTGTCCGCGATTGACAGCACGTCCAGCAGCAAACAGAAGTCGGCAGCTTGGGTACTATTCGCGTCCAGGTTCTCGGAGGAAGCGTCGATGCGCTTCTCGGAACGGCAGCTGCGAGCCAAGTTCGCCAAGCTCAAGTGGAAGTACAAGCACTGGAGTGAGGCCGACAATGACCGCCAACCTTCCTATATGATCATCCTGCGGCACTGGTTCGGTCCGCCTGCGATCGGACAATAGGACTCCAGTGGGAATGCGGCGGTGCATCCCGGCGCCGTGGGGAAGGAGGATGGGTCGGCCGTCCGCATGGAAATGCATGACTTGGGAGTCCCGAGTCGCTGGATTGAATGGGACTTGCTCCCGCGCGGCCAAGATGGGCGACGAGGGGGAAGCATGTGAGCCGTGTAAATAGATACATCGGAGTGTTGAAGCAAGCAGGTCGGTCGGTCACTTGGCCGGCAGGGCGGCATGAGCTGCGAGGACTTTGCGAGCGGCAGTGGCGGGGGCGGCCCCGCGTCCGTGCTCCACGTGCAGCGCGCGTTTCCCGCGGCCGTCTCTGCTGTCAGGCAGTCGCCAGGCGGTGGAGAGCGCGACGCTCAAGCGCGAGTAGTTTCCAGCGGCAGGGAAGCAACTCGCTGCTCCAGCGCACGAAGTGCAAGGGCTTCGAGACCATCTCGGGCCAGATCGAGGCCGCCACACTGCGCATCTCGGCGCCGGCAGCGGTAAGATCGTGGCGGAGCACCAGGGACGGGTGCTGGGCAGCGAGGTGCGAGCCAGGTCTCAACGCGACCGTCGAGGCAGACCAGCGAGCAGACCGCCACCGACGATCTCGAGTCGCGCGTGCACGAGGCCATGCAGCAGACGCCGCACGGTCTCGACGAGGTCAAGAAGGCGTCAGACGCGCAGAGCATGTAGCCCCAGCCTGACCGGGGCTCGGGCACTCGAGCCAACACGACTCGCCTCCAACGACCGCTGCCGCTTGCGAGCCAGGAAGCGCGCGCATGCTTGGCGGCCTTCTCCTCCCCCTTTGCTATCCTGACGCGCGCTCTCCTGCTCGTGGACGTCAACAGGGACGTGCCGCGCGAGCCATGACCGACACGTGGCGCAGGAACGCGCCATTGGACGCCACCAGCTCGTGGAACACGCACAGCGGCGGTGGGCTCGCTACCTGCAGCGCTGACTGTGGATGCCGCCGCGCGAGCTGCGAGTCGTCCTCGCTGTTGTTATCGCTGTCGTCCACGGGCACTGGCCGTTTGGCACCGAGCGCGTTGAGCGGCGCAGCGTGCGGCCGACGCGCCGCGTTCATGAAGAAGTCAAGCACACGGCAAGAGAGACAACACGGACGTGTGTGCACTGTGGAGACGCTCGGACAGCGACGGATCCTCCGCCGACCTGCTGCCTCCCTTCTGCTACCGTCCGACGGCGCCATGTGGCCACCGGCGCGGTCGTGGTGCCAGTGCTTCCTGGACACATGAAGGCGAGCATCCGTGGCCGTTGGCGTCATGGGACATGGTGGCGACCCATTTTCAGCCAATGCAACTCCTCGATGGGATAATTATAGCGAATCATACGTTTGAGGCAATGGCAGACCGGTATGAAAGAGGGAATATAGTATGATTTGAACCATACTTTTCCCTCTTTCCTATCCGCGCGGTGATTGGCCCGACGCCACATTCAAACGTCCGTCAAAACGTATTATTATCCAATCCCACGGCCGGAAAAATGAGATGAAAGTATGAATCTGAATGATACTTCTTCCCTCTGTTTTCAAGCGATGTGATTGGCTATTAAATCGTCGACAAATGTTCATTGACTGATAATGGTGTCCACCCATGTTGGTTTTCATCCAACGCGAGTGCGACGATTCGTGGAGCAATTTGGATTGGCTGAAAAGAAATCTAATCGTAAACGATTGGTGGAAACTCTCTGCCGAGTACCTCTGTGTGTACCCCCCCCTTCTCGCGTGTACCCCCACCCGGACTCGCGGTCCGTTCGTAACCAGTGGCTTCGTGGCCCCAGAGCGAGAACGAGAAGGCCCGAGAAGCGTCCGGCGCTTCCTTCGTCCTCCTCGTCCTCCCGCCCCATCCAGGCCCCCGCCCGCCCCCCGTCCCCCGTCCCCAGGCCGCTAGGCGCTCCCTGAGCCCGTCCGAGCCCCGCCCGCGCGCTGCCCATTCACGTATTCATATCTCCATAGACGCGCGCGCGCGCGGTCGGCCCCCGACGCGACCAGCAGAAGAAGAAAAGCCAGGGGAAGAAGAAGGAGAAGGAGGGGAGGGCGAGATGAGCGCCGCGTGGCAGCCGCAGCCGGCGCTGCTGCAGGAGGTGGTGGCGCTGCTGCAGGCCTACATGGTGCCGAACAACGAGGTGCAGCGCGAGGCGTACGCGCGGCTGGAGCAGTTCCAGCAGAACCTCGAGTTCAACCTGTACCTGGTGCACCTGCTGTGCGCGCCACAGGTGGAGCCCGAGGTGCGGCAGCTCGCCGGGCTGCTGCTCAAGCGCAACGTCAAGGCCAGCGACGTGGGCGGCGCCAAGAGCCCGGCCGAGACGGAGATCCTGGCCGTGCTGCGCGCCAAGACGCTGCTCGTGCTGGCCGACCCGCTGCACGCCATCCGCAACGCCGCCGGGTCCATCGTGACCACGTTCGTCTCGCAGTACACGTTCCTGGACGAGTGGCCGGAGCTCATGCCCGCGCTGCTCGCGTACCTCGAGTCGACGGACGAGAGCGCGCTGGCCGGGGCCTTCGGCGCGCTCGCCAAGATCTGCGAGGACTCGGCCGCCAAGCTCGAGAACTCGCCCAGCCGCCCGCTCAACGCGCTCGTGCCCAAGCTGCTGCAGTACTTCCACCACCCGAACCCGAGCTTCCGCCGCGACGCGCTCGACTGTCTCAACAACGTGCTCATCTACATGCCCGTCGGGCTCGTCGTGCAGATGGACAACTTCCTTGCCGGCATCTCGCACCTGACGCAGGACCCGGCCAACGAGGTGCGCAGACTCGTCTGCAAGAGCATCGTCATCCTGCTAGAGGTCGGCGTGCAGTACCTCGTGCCGCACATGGATAGTATCATCCAGTTCATCCTCCGCGCCAACCAGGACGAGGACGAGAACGTGGCCATCGAGGCCTGCGAGTTCTGGGCCTCGTTCTGCGACCTGCGCGAGTTCGAGGAGATCAAGCCCATGCTGCAGCCGTACCTGGGCCAGATCGTGCCGCTGCTCTTCCAGCGTATGGTCTACAGCGAGGAGGACCTCGCCAACTTCGAGGCCGAGGAGCAGAGCATGAACGAGAACGTCCCAGACCGACCGGAGGACATCAAGCCCGTGTTCCACCGTCGCGGCGGCGGCGGCGGCAGCGAGCACCACCACGATGAGGACGACGAGGACGACGAGGACGACGAGGACTATGACGACGACGACGACGACTCGATGCTCGAGTGGAACCTGCGCCGCTGCTCGGCCGCCAGCCTGGACAACCTGGCGAACGGGTACGGCAACGAGATCCTGCCGACGCTGCTCCCCCTGCTGCAGGAACGCCTGTCGCTGGAGCAGCCGTGGCCGCTTGTGGAGAGCGGGATCCTGGCGCTCGGCGCGATCGCCGACGGCTGCTACAACGGCATCACCCCGCACCTGCCGCAGCTGTTCCCGTTCTTGCTGGCCAAGCTGGACGACGCGGCGCCGCTGATCCGCAGCATCACGTGCTGGACGCTGAGCCGCTACGCGTCGTGGGTCGTGGAGCAGAGCAACCACGAGGTGCTGCTCAAGCCGCTGGTCGAGGGCATGCTGAAGCGCATCCTGGACCCGCACAAGAAGGTGCAGGAGGCGGCGTGCTCGGCCTTCTGCACGCTCGAGGAGGAGGCGCGCGAGGAGCTGGCGCCGTACCTGACGCCCATCCTGCAGAACCTCATGTTCGCGTTCGGCAAGTACCAGGCCAAGAACCTGCTGATTCTGTACGACGCGATTGGGACGCTCGCCGACTCGATCGGCGAGGCGCTGAACAACGCGGAGCTCATCAAGATCCTGATGCCGCCGCTCATCGCCAAATGGAACGCGCTTGACGACCACAGCCGCGAGATCCTGCCGCTTTTCGAGTGCCTCGCGCCGGTCGCCCAGGCGCTGGGCAACGGCTTCCAGGAGTTCGCCATGACGGTGTACGTCCGCTGCCAGCGCATCATTGAGAACGAGCTGCTGGCCGACGCCATGCACGACCAGAGCCCGGACGAGTTCGAGGAGGGCGACCCGGAGCTGATCGTGTGCGCCTTGGACCTCGTCTCGGGCATGATCGAGGGGCTGGAGACCAATAGCGAGTCCCTGCTCGTGGGCTCCAACATCTTGAACCTCGTGCTGGGCTGCATCCGCCACGAGATGCTGGACGTGCGCCAGAGCGCCATGGGCGTCGTGGGCGACCTGGCCAAGCACGCGCCGATGATCCTCCGCCCGGGCCTCGGCCAGATCCTCCCGGTGCTGATCGAGAACATTGACCCGGACCTGCCGACCGTGTGCAACAACGCGAGCTGGTCGGTGGGCGAGATCGCCGTGCGCATCGGCGCCGAGATGGAACCGTACGTGGGCAACTGCCTGGGCCGCCTCATCAGCATGATCAACCGCCCGAAGCTGCCGCGGAACCTGGTGGAGAACTGCGCGATCACGCTCGGCCGCCTGGGCTTTGTGTGCCCGAACGTGGTGGCGCCGCACCTGCAGGAGTTCGCCAAGCGCTGGTGCCGCGCGCTGGCGCACGTGCGCGCGCCGGAGGAGAAGGAGCACTGCTTCCTGGGCCTGTGCTACATGGTCAAGGTCAACCCGAACGGGATCGTGGCCGACTTCATGTACATGTGCGGCGCGATCGCGTCGCTCGAGGGCCAGTCGATCCAGAGCGCCGAGCTCAAGGAGATGCTGTACCAGATCGTGCACGGCTTCAAGACGAGTCTGGGCGACAACTGGCCCAAGTACTTCGCGAGCTTCCCTGAGCCGCTGCAGCAGTTCCTCACGGCGCGCTTCAACGTGTAGGCGCGCGTGGTGGCCGCGGCATGGAGGCGGGGCGAGGAGCGAAGCCAGCGACTTGCGAGGAGCCCGCCGGATGACCGAGAGGGTGAGAGGGTGAGAGCGAGCGAGAGAGAAAGAGAGAGAGCGCGCGAGGAAGCGAGAGAGGAAGACGAGTCGCGGGCATGTGAGCGAGCGAGTGAAGGTGTCGCCGCGAGTAGGTAGGAAGTAGCAGTAGCAGTAGCGATAGGCACGCGAGTAGACGACGGTAGGCAACGTAGTAGGACGGCAGTAGAACTCGGCGGACGTAGGACGGAGAGAGAGTAAGAGCACGACTTGCATTGACTCCTTTTCCTGCTCACTCGCTGGTCATCTCGACGTCCTCCTGTCCTTGGTCGCCGCTGGCGGGCTCCTCGGCCGCGCGGGTCTCGTCGAACTTGAAGGTGTCGGCCAGGAACTCTCGCCAGACGCGCGGCGTGGCTCCGTCCTCCTTGGGCTCGCGCTTGACGGCCACTGGCTGCTGCTCGCCGTTGTCCGAGGCGTCCAGCAGGTCGAGCAGCGTCGGGCTGAGCAGCCCCGCGGCGGAGCGGAGCGTGTTGCTATGACTGCTGCTGCTGTTGCTACTGCTGCTGCTCTTGGCGGTGACGTCGATGGGCGGCGGGCGTTGGCGCAGCGCTGAGGCGTCGCCGGTCAGCGACAGCGAGGAGAAGGCAGTTCCCTCGATGGAAGACACGTCGCCCAGCAGCTTCTCGTAGCGCGAGCGCACGTCCCTGGCGCTCTTGCCGGGCAGCGAGGCCGCGATCTTGGCCCACGAGTACGGCTTGTCGCTCGTCCAGCCGGCCAATGCCGTCTCGAACGCCTTGTCCTCCTGGAACGTCCACACCTTTCCCCTCCGCGCGCCAGGCCGTCGCTGCTGCTGCTGCTGCTGCTGCTGCTGCTGCTGCTGGCCGAGTACTGGCAGCGGGAATGGTCTCACGGCCGGCGTCTTGCGTGGCTTAAGCGCTGGCTGGAGCGCGTCCGCGCCTAGCGAGAAGGCGGGCAGCGCGTTCCCGGGGTCGTTTTGGCTGCAGTAGCCGCCCGTGGGCGTCTCGGCGTCGCTCAGGCCATCGCTAAGGCTGTCGATGACCCAGTCGAAGGCGGACGAGCGCGCCGGCTGCCGCATGAGCTGCGCCAGGTACTGCTGGCCGTGGCGCCGCGCGTCGCCGACCGACCGCGAGCCCACGAAGGCCGCGATCTGCGCCCACGCGACGTCCCCCGCGGTGCCAAACGCTTCGAGCGCCTGGACGAAGCGCGCATGCTCGTCCCTCCGCCAGGGCGTCGATCGGTCCCCTGAGGCGACCGGCTTGGACATCCCCGCTGTCTGAGACGGTTCCTGGGGCGGGCTGAAGAGCGGCTCCAACAGGCGGTCTCCAAAGTCGTCGAGCATCTGTGACTGGAAGACGTGGGCGTCCACGGAGGGCGACGCGAGCTGGCGACCTTCCATCGGGCCGTGCGGGCTGCGGTGATCGATCGACTTGTCGGTTGGTTGGCTTCCCTCGAGCGGCCGAGTCGCAGACTGAGAGGAGATGGCGGGGCTGCGAGCTGGCAAGAGCCGCGCAGGAGAGGAGGGCGACGACGGAAGCTATGGCGGTTCGTATGCCTATCAAGAAGGCGGCGTCCGCGGAGACCGAGAGGTCGAGAGGCCGCGGCCGGCCGCCCGCCGTCGCCACGCTGGACCCGCTCGATTGGTCCGCCCTGCGGTCTGATGCGCAGCGTACCCATATCATCTTGGGAGGGGCATCATAAACTAAGGAAAACTTGACCTAGTGAAGAAATCACTTCAAGAACAGTTTAGAGAATGTAGTAGATACGGGAGGAGGATACCAATGCGGCGCGTGAACGGACGCGTCGCTTCGTGATCCCTTCCGCGGCCATACAAATGTCAAGTCGAACGCCGCAGCAGTGAACGCACCGCCGCCAATATTCAGCGCGTGTCGACGCGTTCGCCACTCGCTCGCGTGCGCCAAGTGGCGCGTCCGCTTCAGCCGCGTCTGTCGCCTGTCCTCTCGGCTGCTCGCCTGTCGACCAGTCGACCGGTCGACCAGCGGACGGACGGCCAGGAGCCTACGGCAGCAGCGCGAGCAGCCGCTGGCCGGCGTCGCGCAGCACCAGCGCGCACGGGATGCGGTTGCGCGTCCACAGCGTGTGGCGGTCCTGCGCGGCGAAGCCCTCGCGTCTGGATCGATCTGCGCCGGGCACGCAGCGCTGGTCAAACCGACCGGCGCACCGGTCGTCGACGTCGGCGATGACTACGCCCAGTGCGCCTGCGAGCTGCGCGAAGTACGCTTTGACCGCGAGGGGTACGCCGCCGCCTCGCGTCACCAGCACCACGCGGTCCCGCACTTCAGCGGCGTTGTGCAGCGGCGATGACGCGTCTAGTGGGTCCGCACGCACGAGCTGTGCAGACACGCGGAAGCTCCGCGGGCTGAAGTGGCCGGCCCACAGCTCCAGCTCGTCCAGACCGCCGTCGCTCGTGCCATGTGTGCCGTTGGTGAGCACGACCAGCGTCTGCTCTACATCGGAGAGCACCACGTGCGGGTACTGGCTGTCTCCTTGACGTCCTCGCGTCAGCGCACTCGTGATCTCGTAAAGCGGATCACCCCGCCCGCGCAGTGTCGGGGTGCCGCCGCTCGCTTCATCCGGGACGAGTAGCATGGACACCGACTCGGTGGGTGTCGACAAGCGTCGTGCATCTCCCATCTTGAGCGACGAGCGCAGCGACAGCGATGACGGGGACGTCAGTGGCGGAGGAGCGGACGCCGACAAGGCCGTGGCGACGCAGGAGCTTGACTGACTCCACTGTCCAGCGCCTAACGCATTGCTCGCAGCCACTCGGAATCGATAAGCGGTCGCTGGTAGCAACGCGCAGACGCGAGCTGACCGCCAGGGCACACCGCCGCTCGTCCCAGCCACTCGGTCACTCTCTACGCTCTCGGCGCTCACCGCCACGACGCGCTCGTCGTCTCGAACCGTTCCCGGCTCGCCGTCGACGTCTCCAGTGGCCAGACGACACATCGTCGTCACCGAGCGGTTCGAGGCACTCGAGCGGTCGTCGATGAAGGCGGTGGACGCAACCAAGTACTGTTCGATGCGGCGCCCGCCGTCGTCACGCGGGTCGATCCACCGCACTGTCACGCACGTCGGGTTGTCGGACGGCCGCACGCTGACGACGGGGACGCCTCGAGGACGCGAGGGCGGCGCGCACGGACCCGTGCGGACGGATCTCGACGCAGGGCTCTCTCCGCCCAGGTCGTCTCCGATGACCAGACGCACTGTGAACACGTACGAGGTCTCTGGATCAAGTCCTCGGACTGCGTACTCGAGGTCGCGGCCGTCGAAGTCGTCTCCGAACAGCGTCGACCGCCTGCGGCTGCGCTTCAGCTGGCTGTACGTCACGTTCACCGCGGTCGGAGCAGGGTTCTCCGCGTCCACCGGTGCCGAAACGCCATCCGAAGGAGTCGCGACGGCTGTCCACCGCACCTCGTACCCGTGACTAGCATGCCGCGTGTCCCCACCTCCAGACCGCGGCGGGTCCACCAGCTCCTGCCATCGCAATGTCACCGAACTTCGCGAGGCGTTGACGACCGCGGGCGCTCGTGCCACCGGCAGCGTCATGGACGCGATCTGTCTGTCCCAGCGCCGGTCCTCTTGCCATTGCTTGAGTCGCTCGCGCCGCGAGAGCTGCAGATGGATCTGCTCGTCCGACAGCGCGCCACTGCTCACGAGGTCGCTCTTGCGCACGAACTTCTGCGCGCGCGGCCACTTGAGGTACTCGCCCCAGCGCGCATCGTCCTCTGATGGCCGCCTTGGCACACTCGTGTCCAGCACTGGGGACTGGAGCGCGCGTAGCAGCCGCGCCACACTGTCGTCGGCCCCATCAGTCGCAACAAGCGCCGCAATCGCAGCCTCGCGCTTGACGACGTTCCAGTTGGACGCGTCGCAGAGGCACAAGCGCAGCACAAGCGTCTCGGCAGACGCCTTCAGGGCGGCGAAGGTGCTTCCGGGGGCGAACAGCAGCGCGTTGGACGGCAGCGACATCGACGGAGCCACTGGAGGGAGACTCTCCACGTACTTGCCGTCCAGGACCGTCATCGGGTCTCTGTCTCCATCGCTCCGCGCGGCTTTCGACCCCCAGGACCAGCGGGCGTCGGCGTCCACCGCGACCTCTCTCCACGCCGCGAGCTGTCCGCTGAGTGGCTCGAACTCCCGCGAGTACAAAGTGAACTCGACCGGCGACTCAGACACTGGCACAAGGAACGAGTGCAAGCCGAGCGGACACGCCACGGCCGATGCTGGGCTCTGCGGCGTCAGGCGGAACAGCGCGGGCAGGTTGGGCACCGACAGCGACGCGTCCGTCCGCACGAGGTAGTTGTGCGCCGCGAAGAGCGGCACGCGGAAGCCCGAGGCGGCCAGTAGCTCGGCACAGTCGCTGTCTTCGTGCCGGAGAGGCGCGCCGCCGGGTGTAACCCGCTCGTCCGAGCCGAAGCAGACGCTGAGGAACCGGTCGAGGTCGTCGCGCGAGAGGCCCAGCGGGTGGCCCTCGCCGCTGTCCAGCACAACCGGCCGCTGCGGCTGCTCGAACTGCTGGAAAAAGGTCTCGAACGACACGTCTGCGGCCGAGCGCACGGAGATCTCGCGCGCGGCGTCGCCGTCCTTGTCGAGTTCGTCTGGAGCCTGCAGCGCCGCGCGGATGACCTGGAACCGCAGGCGCTGGTGGCGCACGAACTTGACGCGGCCGCAGTACTCCGCGCGGCCGTCCCCGGCCTCCTCGTCGCTGGAAGCAGGGCGGTCGGCAGCGGAGAAGCCGACGTGCTCTCGACAGAGCGCGAACGCGAGCTGCAGCTGCGCGTCCAGTCGCTCGGCGGCGGCGCCAGCGAGCGGTTCCTGCAGCAGCGACCGCAGCGGCCGGTCCAGCGCCGCGTCGCGCTCGAACGGCGCGTGCTCGGCGGCGTCGGACGCGGCGGCGGCCCGCGGCGCGAGCAGCAGCAGCGCGAGCAGCAGCAGCATGCGGCCGAGCGTCATGTGGCGACTTGAAGTGAAAGATCGCGGCGGGTCGGAAGAGCTGCGGTAGAAGTCCAGAGGGTACGGCGCGTACCCCATGTGGTGGCTTGTGCTCACTATTGATGTGTGAGCGCACTGGATTTGTCCAGAGAATCTCTCGCGGGGTTACGTTACGCGGCGTCTCAGGGTACGTTACGGGGTACCCTCGTTACCAACAGCCGCGCCACATGGCGTTCTGTGACACATCGTGTGACAAGGATCGGCCACGCCAAATCACTTGCGGTTTGTATGTCGGCGCGAAGCCAGCTGGGGCCACACCACGCGCCAGTTGGCAGTTGGCGCAGAGGGTACGCTGTCCGAAGCGCGCCGCGTAACCACCGCATCTGACTGTTTGCGCTTGCTGAGCAAGCTTCCGGCACCGCCACCTCCGGCGCCACCACCGCCACCACGGCATCACGTCCCATGGCCACACAGCAGGCAGCAGGCAGCAACAGCCCCATCTCGTTCTCTTTCGTGGGCCTGTTCTCTGCGCCGATTGGTCCAAAGGACAAGCGGTGGGGATCTTTGGGATGCGCCAGTTGGTCAGCTGGAGGGAGGGATCAATGCGTCAAAAGATGGCATGAATCGCTCGATCTGAACCGACGGCACAGCAGTCCATCAGGGCGGATGGTTGCAACTTGAGGAATAAAGGGACGGCAAGACGGACCCGCGAGGATGGGGCGGTTACACGAGGTTTACGTGGAGCGGGTTCGCGGTTTGCGTCAATTCGACGAAAACCCGCGAAAAACGCCACAAATCCGAAAAAAAGCTGGATTTCGATAGAAGATTCAGCGAAGCATTTGCAAATGGACGACTCACTCGATGGCTTTTTTGGCGGCTGCCCAGTTTGACGCCCAGGACTTCAGAACGCTCGAGCACTGCACCGCACCACAAACAATTTTTAGCCAACGCGCTGTCACCAGTCGGGCAGCCTCGACCTGCGGCAGGCGGCAGGTGGTTCGAGCCCAACAACTTCAACGCGCTGCGATCGACGGATGGGGAGGGCGTGCTTCCTCAACGCACATGGTGGCGGTTGGTTTTCTCTGTTTGTCCCCCACAAATAAAAAAGCGGTGCGTCCACAAAAATCCATCGTGTGGGGCAGATGCAATTCGACACCTTTTGCAACTCGTTTTCTCCGGAAAGAAAACAAATGAACCTACGTCTCGTCCCGTTGTCGGCATGCCCGTTGGTCCATTTTTCTATTCATGCATTTGCACTGTAGCATACCTTTCACATATAATGATCACAAAGTATTCTATCCCAATCACGCTCGCTACAAAACCCTTCAATACTCGATCACCTGACATCTCCCATCATCCCACTACACAAGTAACCAGGGGCTCGACCGCCCCCGCGCGGTAGAGCAGGACGCGACCAGATAGGGCACATCGCCCTGTTCTCGCTCTGTACGGTACCAGTTGCGGTCACATAGTTCGATCGTCGAACAAAAACAACCAAAACGCGGTCGTTGCCGGCAGTCTCCGATTTACCACCAAAGGCCGAGGCAGGTGCATGGCGGCGCTGACCGTGGGGCTCGTGGCGCTCGCCGCGGTGCTGGTCGTGGCCGCGGCCGCGCTGCTCGTGGCCGCCGTGGCGCGCGCGCTGCTGCTGCTGGTGGCACTCGTGTCGGCGGACGTGGCGCTCGCGCTGGCCGCGCTGCTGGCGCTCTACTGGTTCGTGGACTCGCGCCGCCGGCGGTACGCGCGCGGCTTCTACTCGTGCGCGGGGCTGCCGTGCGGGGGCGGGGCCGATTCGACGCTTTCCGAGGCCAAAACGACGCTTTCCGAGGCCAATGCGACACTTTCTGAGGCCAATGCGACGCTTCCTGCGGCCATTTCAACACCGTCTGCGCACAATGCGACGCTTCCTGCGGACAATTCGACGGAAACAGAGGCGACTGGGCCGATGGTCCCTCTAGTCCCCGTGCGCGTCAAGACGCCCGACTCGTGCACGTCGGAGACCGAGTCGGAGGAGGACGAGGACGGCGACGCGGCCAAAGCGGAGGGCGGCGCGTCCCCGGCGTCCCCGGCGTCCCGGCCGGACCGGCAGGCCGCGGACGAGCCGGGGACCGAGGCCCCTGGCCCGCGGGTCCGGTCGTCCTCGGCCGCGGCCGCCAGCAGCGTGTGGACGGCTCGCTGGCCGCCGCCCGCGCCGTCCGCGGCCGCCCTGCCTCGCGGGCACCGCAGCATGAGCACGAGCAGCAACTACAGCGACGGGCCGCGCTCGGTCGGCCGTCGGCGCTACGCCAGCTCGGCCGCCGCGCCGCTCCGAGGCCGCGCACCGTCGTCCGCGTCCGGGTCGTCGTCCGCATCTCGGCGGGCGGCGCTGAGCGCGCACAAGTCGGAGCGGCAGCGGATGGAGGACGCGCTGCGCTCGGACGGGTACTGGATCGGCGACTTCCACATGCCGCGCAAGGTGGTGCCGCGGCCGGCGGACGGCAGCGCGAGCCCCAAGGCCGGGCGGTAGGGTCGCTCTCGTATCTCTTTTCCTTAAGTTATGCGGGCCGGGGAGCGAACCCGCCCGCCGATACAATACACCAGGCACTATCCTCCTCAGCCCTTGGACTCGCATGTAATTTACGCCTTGGGGCGACCGCGCGCCGGCCGCAGCAGCCGCACGAACTCCCAGCGCGCGCGCGCGTCAGTCAGCCCCAGCGCCTTGGCCTCGGCGTGCAGCGCCAGCAGCGACCCCGGGGGCGGCTGCGCGCGCGTCCGGGCGGCCGCCTCGGCCTCCATGGCCGCCGCGAACGCCTCCTGCCGCCGCGCGACCGCTGCGGACGCCGGGGGCCCCGAGGGGAGCGGCCCGCCGTCCCCCACCGACCGCTGCTGCTCCTGCTGGTTCTCCTTGTCCTTGGGCTCCGACTGGGTCGCGGACGCGTCTGGGGACCGCTCGGCCGCGGGGATCGGCGACAGCTCGCACGCGAACGACGGCGGAGCGGGCGGGACCGAGGGCCTCGGCGAGGGACTCGCGAACGACAGCGACGTGCGCGCCGCGGGGGCCGGGGACGACCACCAGTGCGGCGACCGGCGCGCATTCGAGACGGTTGGGACCGAGGTGGTTGGGGTGGCAGTCTGGTCCGCGTTGGGCCGCGTCCGCTTGGGCGGCGGGGACGAGGACGAGCCGCCGGACGCGGGCCGCACTTGCAGGCTGTCGATGCGGCGCTGGCGGTCGCGCAGCCGCCGTTGGTACAGCGCGATGGCGTCCCTGCAACGCGCGTGCAACTCGGCGGGCCGCGTGAGGAGTGGGGACGGCGTGCGCAGACTCGCGAGCCGCGCCGGGTCGTCGAACCAGGGCGAGGGCGACGGTCCGGACGCGGATGCGGACGCTGCGGACGGGGATGGGGACGCGCGCGAGGCCCGCTTCTGCGCGCTGGAGGGCGTCATGGGCACGGGCAGCAGCTCCGCGAGCGTGTCGATGCTCCAGTCGAGCGCCGACGGGCCCGCGGCCTCGTCCGCATCCTCGTCCGGCGCGTCCGCTGGTTTGTCCGGGCCGTCCGCAGCCATGGCGGCCTCGAAGGGCGGGAACGGGTCGCGGCCGCTCGCGCGCGGGGAGAACGGGTCGTCCATGGCGTTGCGGGGCCCAGGGGGGGCGGCGGTAAGCTTTCGCTGCGTGGGGACGGCCGGTGGGGCGGATGTGAGGCGGATGTGGGGCGATGGAGGGCGGATGTGGGGCGGATGTGGGATGTCAATGGCGTCCGTTTCACGGCATCTGGTTACGACGAGTTTAGATGCGTGTCATCGCATGGAGGGGTACAATGCGTAACGCGTGGGTACGACGTACCCTCGTGAACCTTGAACCTCTCTCTCGCTTCAAGCCGACCGACGGCACTCGCGACCGACGGACTTCCTTTCGCTGTCCGCTGC
>JAADYB010000694.1:0-14898 GCA_023338075.1 Phytopythium litorale | reverse complement strand
TGACGGCGAGATCTCGTCGATCAGTGCCACGTCAATGCGTGTATCGAGCGACGGAGACAGCGGGCGTGAGCCGTGCGTTTGGCACTGCTGTGCTGCGACAGTCTGTTCGAGGGCGAGGCGCACGCCGAGCAACCTCAACTGCTGTCATCTCAGCCAGCGCTTGTACGACGGAGGTCGAGGTTCCGCTGACAGCTCTCGACACTGAGTTCTCAGAATCTGGTCTCCAGAGCGAAGCTGCAGTGGTCAATGCTACCGGCCACGCGGACTATTGTGGCTGTTGCTGCACGGCATGGCTTGCACCGCATGTCCTGGCGAGTTCGCAAGGCCTGGCAAGGAGACAAAAGGTGACTGAACAGCAAGCAACCGTGTGCAGCGACCACGGCCGCGGCTTCCATGCTGCCGACGTACACGACAACCACCATTAGTGACGTCGAGCACTCAGTATCGCTGCGTCCAGTGAGCGTTGCGGGCGATCGCCGCTCGCTAGTCCAGCTAGTCGACCTCCAGCGCAATGACCTCGTGGACCGTCAGTTCCCCTATATCCTTTTGGTTGCTACGCCCGCAACCCCGCGTTGGCTCCTCATAATAGATAGTCACCGTGGCACCATGGTCCGATAACCTGTCCGCAAAGCTCCTAGCTCAAGCCGGCGCTACCATTCGTCACCAGCGCCATCTCGCCCTGGTGCTTTGCGTTGGACAGATTGATCCGTCTCAATTCGATTCGCCCTGCAACCGTTCGCAGTGAGTCTCCAACGAGGTCACCTCATCTTCGCAGCGGCCTCTCTCACTCGCAACTCGCCTATATCTTCAAGAAGCTCCACAGAGTTCGCCATCACCACCGAGAGCAACACAGTGCATTGTTCTCAGTGGTGGATGCGCGTGATCCATCGTTATCGACAATTTCGACAGATTCGCTCTCAGTGATTGGTTGAATATCATCCGCATCTCACTGACAACACTTCATCTGGATCAACACCACGTGCTCTGGAGTCTCGCTCATGATGATGTGGCGACGCGCGGCGATGCGCATGGCGGGCCCCACGAGCCGCCGGGCGGCGGCGACGACGGGTGTCGATGCGCGTGTTGGCTTCTCCCTGCGTCCAGAGTGCGCGCGCACCCCGATCGCGGCACTCGGCCGCCCGCTGTCCGCCTCGGCGCGGACGCCGGCGCCGCAGGACGGAGGTGATCAGCCGAGCGAGCCGTTGCCGCCGTCGATGCCGTTCCTGGACCGCGTGGTCAACAAGCTGAACGACTCGATCAAGAAGTACCCGGGCGATACGCTGGCGGTGCTGTTCGCGTCCGACATCGGCAGCATCGGCGCCATGTACGGGCTGCTGTCCGTCTCTGGTACGAACGACCGACTCGGGCCACATGGTCTCCGCCCTTCCTTACATGCCACTCACCGACGCGCACTGCGCAGGCATCGAGTTTTCGCCCGAGTTCGCGCTCGCGTTCGCCGCCAGCAGGCCTTTCCGGCGCATTCGCCTGCCGCTGGACCTGGCCGTGGCCGCCGTCGTGTCCAAGGCCGTGCCTGCGTTCTCCAAGGTGCGGCTCTCGGACCTCGCCGGCGCCATCCCCAGGTCAGATCAGACCACCACCATGCATCCTTTGCTCGACTTGTATTTCTGCACTGGGTGGTCACTGACACGTCGAGTGTGTGCAGCCGCCAGGGCAGCGCCGCGGCCTCGGAGCCCCCGAAGATGTTCGCTAGCACCATGGCCAAGGCCAAGGACATCGTAGACTCGTACGGTGCCGCGTACATGATGGGCTCCCGCCTCGCGGGCGTCAGCGTCGTATGCGTGCTCTATTTCCTGATCAAGCAGGGCGTCGACGTCATGCCGATCCTGGCCAAGCTCGGGGTCGAGGAAGTGGGCACCGCGCTCGGCTCGTACGCCGCAGCCGTCGTCTTCTCCTCGGCACTCTACCCCGTCACGCTCGGCGTCTCGGGCTACGTCGTCCCGGTCGTCGCCAAGGCGCGGCGCGCCGTCATGCCCTAGAGACGCCTCCCCGACCAGACCGCAGGCACTCGCAATGCTCGTGCTCCGCCTCGCTCCTTCACCGCGCGCATCTCGAGTTCCAGCTCCTGCTATTTCTCCTCTGATAGCAACAACACTCCCCGAGCAAGCAGTTGATCAACCAACACGCAGCACACCTTGCCGACTTCTATGTGTCTGTCCCGCTGCGTGTCCTCTTGACAAGGACATCCATGGGTGCGATTGATGTGCAGCGCTTCGATGCGCATGGTACGGTGTACCGGAGATTCAGCTTGCTTGTCAACTTGAATCTCCGTTGTTGGTCTCCGTTGTTGACGCCCGTTGCCACTCCTCGCCGTTGGCGCCGACGTTGACGGGCTCGATGGGCGCTCCGACCAAGAAGCGCGGGAGCGCGCCGAGCGGAGTGGCGCGTCGCGGCGCCGCCAAGTCGGCCTGCGCGTGCGTGTCCGCTCCTGGCAGCGACGGCATCTGCGACCTGAGCGTGTGGCTCGGCACGACGATCGACCCGACGGCGGCGCAGTCGCACCAGCGTCTGCTGCGGCCCGACCTGCCGGTTGTCAAGTACAAGCACTGGTCGCTCTTGACGCTCTCCGGTGCGACCCGATGACCAACTCGTGGGCACCGAGCACATCTGCTTATGCTCGTTATGGCACAGGACCGTTGTACCATTTGATCATTTTGCGGTGGGTGCCGCTGCTGAGTCTCTCGGTCGCCGTGTACGTCGCGATCGTGGGACTGTTCGCGCTGCTCTTTGCTGCCTGCGGAAGGTCAGTCAGCCTCGTCCGCGCCTGTGCCGTATTCATATCGGTCACGCTGATCGAGTTGTTGTTCTGGGGCGAAGCGCGAACGCCAAAGACCCGCGGGACTATTTCAACCTGAGTCTGCAGACGCTCGCCACGATCGGTAGGTTCCCTGTGCGGTTGGGTGGCCATGGTGCAGAATAACCACGACTCGTCTCCATCTCCGAAAGGGTACGGGACGCTCCATCCGGTGGGCTCCTGCGCGAACTGGGTGGCTGTGCTCGAGACATTCGTGTCAATGCTGTTGACCTCCTTCATGACCGGCGTGGCTTTCGCGAAGCTGGCTCGCCCGCACCCCAGCATCATCTTCAGCAGTGTGAGTGCCGGCTTGAACACAAACGAGAGGGATGCAGCAGGGCCGTGACGTGTCGAACGGTTTGCTTGATCTCGTTAGGTGTTCACTGGGTCTGCGCGAAGTGATGGATGCATGGAGATGCGGTTCCGTCTGGCGAACGGGACGCACCGAAGGCTTGTGAGCAAGGGAGAAATCCTGGAGGTGAACTTCAAGCTCATCCTGATGCGTGTTGAGGTGCGAGACTGGTATCTGCTCGCATTATACGTATATGGAGGAGTGGCTTACTATGCTGCACCTCAGACAACGCTGCACGGCGAGAAGAAGCTGTGCTACTACGACCTGCACATCGAAACTGCCAGTTTCATCACCCTCAGGTACGAAGAGTGTGTTATCTCCAGCAAACCACGAGGCAAAGCTGATGGGCTGTGTCGCAGGGTGGAGGCTGAGCTCGTCCACGTTATCAACGAGTCAAGCCCATTCTTCGGCCAGTCAGCGGAAGAGGTCGCGTCCTCTGACTTTTTGCTCATACTCATGATGTCCGGCATCGATGAGACGCTTCACGACATGGTCCACAAGCAGTACGAGTACGACCATGACGCCATACGCTGGGGCTACCGATTCGAACCAATGGTTGGCTGGGATGAAGATCATAACTGCATGACGCTCGACTTCGACAAGCTCTCCAAGGTCGTGCCGGTTGAATCTGAAATTGACATCAAGACCGTGCTCAACGGGGACGACAGAAAACGCGACCAAGATGGCAAGGCTGAGTGCGCTGACCAGTCACCTACCGACCTCAATATCTTGGACGATATGGACAAGCCCGCCGAGTTATGGCAAGTTCGCTGCGAGAACAAGGAGTCGTTGACGTCGGCGAAAGGGTCAATTGCTTATGCCGGGGAAGATGATGAAAGAATCGAAGGGTTTGAGCAGGGGCTAGAACCTGAGACCGAGCGGGCTCATTCAGATAAAGGAGAAGGAGAGGCTGACATGCGGTGGCCCAGCAAGGATTCGACTCGCACGAACTCGGGCTCCGAAGACGGCGGGCGATACAACAAGACAGCGGTTCGTGTGCCCTTCGAGCACCGACTACGCGCGCAATCGTGGCGAAGAAACAGTTCGTGCATGAGCAGCCATAGCCATGGCATGCCTGGCGGTGCAAAAGAGGCCCCCATGAGTCTGCTGCGCAGGAGAGTGCGGTTCAAGAACCACCCGCTGACGCGGTTCGCCAATGGACTGTACTATCGCGCGCTCAGCACATCGTGGTGGCTTCTGCTCGTGGGATCTGTGGTCTTCTACTACGGGGTCATTGCTTTGATTGCTGCTGCGATCCATTTCTCGGTGCGTCCCAGTGCTCTACAGTGTTGAAGATGCCGGTGGTGTTGATCTGACACTTGGTGCATGACAGGCCGCTGACGCGCTGCACCAGAGTTCTGATGTCCACATCAACTCTAGCTTCGCGAAGGTGTTCTTCTTCTGCACGCAGACCATTTCGACTGTCGGATTTGGGGCATTGAGTCCCGCTCCAGACAGCGACGTCGTCAACTTCTTCGTCTTCCTGCTCGTCATCATGGGCCTCGTCGTCTCGACTCTGCTAACAGGTACGACAATCGTTGCCATTGCATTCAGAGTTCACGTTCGCGCTCATGTCTTTAGTGCGTTGCAGGCTTCACTTGGGCGAAGTTCTCGATCCCAAAGGCGTCGACAATCCTGTTCAGCAACAACCTCCTGCTCACTTCGTATCATTCCGAGCGCGCAATCATGTTCCGAGCGGCGAACAACCGAGGCTATGGTGTCATTATTGAGGGATCCTTCAGGTAAGATCCCTCTCCGTCATTCATGCGCTACGGTGTGTCGAGCTCTGAGCATCAGTTCCTGCTTGACCATGTGATAGGCTGAGCGTCATCTTGCTGAATCGCAACCTCGGTCGTCGCGAAACTCACGAGCTTGAGCTGGTAAACCGTTTTGTTTTACTGCCTTACACGCTGTTGCAGAGCTGATTGGCTGTGTGTGTTGTGCTCACAGGTGCGAAACGTGTGGCCGATCGTTCATCTGGGCAACACGGTCACCCATATCATTGATGATAACTCACCGCTCCGCGATTTCTCGACCGACGACTTACTCTCCGGCGACCACTTCTTCGTCGTGCTCTTCACGGGTCTGGACAGCGTGATCAACGAGAACATGTTTTCACGCAAGACGTATCACAGCTGCGACCTGCTCGTGGGCCACCACTTTGTGGACAACATCAAGCTGGCGGCAGACGGGCTCCACATTGATCTGGACTGCATCCACGACACTCGACTGACGCCGGACGCCAACGAGCTGGAGGACACTGAGTGGGGCCAAGCGAGCGCATCCGGCAAGCTCTGGTCGAGCGAGCAAGGGCAACAGCGTGCTGTGATCAGTCCCGAGTCGGGCAGGATTGAGAACCGATCGACACTCAGCGCCGAGAGTCCCTGTCAAGGATACTGGCGGATGGTCTCGGCGTAATGAGGGCAATTGAGACCTGGCCAATGAATACTTCCCCCCATATCTTTGTCATTCATTCGTAGAGGAGGCACGGCGGGATGCCCCATGGGTTGCCAGCGTAGATGCCGCAGTGCGTGTACGAGTCGGGCTTGAACGAGAGCGTCCCAGGCACTTGCAGTTGGCGCAGCTCTCGCTGGAGACGCTCGACGCTGCCCTGGTCCGTGTAGTCCTCCACGTAGACACATACAACGTGTTTGTCATGGTACAGATTGCCTGTGGCTGCCTTGGCCGGGGAGACCTTGGCGCTGATCGCGTCTCCCAGCGCGCCAGCGAACGTCGCGCGGGCGATGGAGGCCCACACTCGGTCGACTTGGCTTCTGTCGCAAAAGACCATCCACTTGCCCGTGAGCACCCCGTACTCCCGCGCGAGCCTGTCCAGGTGCTGCGGCGAGATCTGCATCGCCGTCGCGGCCGCTTGCGTCACGAATTGCTCCCACGCGGACTGAAGATCCTCCTCGTCCGCTGCGAGCTCGAGATTCTCCGGGTCGCGCCGCGGGTTGTCGACAGCGATCCACGCCACGCGAGTCGCGGGCGTGCTCGACGGCGGGAAGCGCGCGAGGAACTCGTCCAGCGAGCGAGCCGAGCCGGCCTCGCGGGAAGGGAACACGGCCCATGGCGCTGCGGCCATTGCTCGTGCCCTGCTGGCTTTTGGAATGGGTTCACAAGCGATTCTGGCAGTGCGTCGAAAATGGTGTGCGTTACACGAAAATCGGTAGTCCGTTTTCAGCCAATCGCAGGATGGTATGAAATAGGGAAACAAGTATGAACAAAATGCATACATTCTTCCCTATTTCCTTCGAGCGCGGTGATTGGCCAAACGCCACATACAAACCTCTGTCAAAAAATATTATCAGCCAATCACAATGCTTGAAAAATATAGGGAAAACGTATGCCTTTTCTCATACGTTTTCCCTATTCTATTCAACCGATTCGATTGGCTACTAAATGGTTCATAAATTTTCATTAGGTAATCATTCTATTCAGTTTTCGCCTGACGCGATTTTAACTATTGGTAGTGGCATTATGTTACCAAGACTGTCTACGGGAATTGTCGCCGACCGATCTTGCAAATCAAACCGGTACGTCCTACGGTATGTCATGTGTTGACCTCTCGCATGGCATATATTGTGAGTCTTGCGTTTTTCATGATGTCGACAAAGAATACCGTTATAGAAACCGGTACGATCGACCTTTCGATCTGATAATACCGCCGCAGCCTTTTACCGCCGATCCCCGCAGTGTTACATTAGACGGAGGCGACAATGGTGGCGAGCGCAGGGCTGGAGGGCAACGCGACGGCGTCTCCCGAGACGGGGGCGGGCCGGGGGCGCCGCGACGTCTACCTCACGGGCTTTGGCAAGTTCGGCGACATCGTGGAGAACCCCACGACGTTCGTGACGCAGAAGCTGGCGACCCACGAGCGCGTCACGCTCGCGCGCGTGCTCGAGGTCTCGGCGCAAGGTGCGCGCGCGCTGTACACGTTCGCGACGTGGTGAAGGCCGCGGTGAGCTGACTCGGTGGACGGTTGCAGGCTGCGACGAGGAGCTGGCGGAGCTGTACGCCAAGGCCGAGGAGAGCGGCCGGCCGTGCGTCTTCCTGCACCTCGGGCTGAGCGCCGTAGCGCGGCAGTTCAAGCTCGAGAGCACGGGCTACAACGTGGCGGAGTTTGGCATCCCCGACGAGCGCGGGTGGGTCGCGCGCGGCGAGACCATCGCCGAGAACGAGCCCGAGGCGCTCGTGACCGCCGTGCCGCTCGAGCAGCTACTGCCGCTGCTGCTGAAGGAGAACCCGGCCACGATCCTCTCGACCGACCCGGGCCGCTACATCTGCAACTACGTGTACTTCCGTTCGCTCGTGTGGACCACGAAGCAGGCCGCCGCCGGCCGCCCCGGGGTGCGTGCGCCGCACTCGTGTCCGCGTCGATGCGAGGCAGGGACTGACTAGAGGGTTGTTTGTGTGTTGCTGTCCTACGCGCGCAGCACCTGGCGCTGTTCCTGCACGTACCCAAGTTCTCGATCATCCCGTTCGAGGACCAGGTCGCGTTCACCGAGAAGCTCATCGAGCTGGTGTCGGCGCTGTAAACCGCGTGAACGGCGCTGGAGAAGCGAGAACGACGCGGGAGAATCGCGTCGTCAGGATTGCTGCGCAGGTGCTCGGGGTGTCTTTCATCATCGACTTGAGGCGACTGTAAACCGGTGGTTGGGAGAGTGAGTGTTCATGTGAATTCAGTTGCCGGCATTTCGCTAGTTGTGCCATGGCTTCACTTGTCCTGGACCAGCATTGGGCGGCCCAGCCATTCGAGCATTCTGGATGCATTCAAGCGCACGTGTTGTAGTGGGCGTGCTCAACTGTTGGTCTCGGCAGCGGGGCGGCACTGCACTGCATGGGGGCTGCAAATCGAGCTGGAGCCGCGCGACGACGGCCAGGTCGGAGGACGCCGCAAGTCACGTCGAACAGCCCAGCAGTAAAACGCAACGACCAGACCCGCGCGTTCCGCGTCTCCGTCATCATCGGGCGGAGCCTACTCCGTCGAGAAAGGGTGACCCAGCAGCGCCTCTCTCGCATGCGTTCAACACCCAGGCCACTGCTGCTCTCATCAGTCGCACCGTGGTCCCAAACCAAATAAATGTGTGGTGCACACACTTTTTTGTGTGCCGGATAGAGTATCCGGAATCCGTATACCTCGCGCCGGGGTATACGCTTTGGGGAGGACATTGCATTTTTTCTGGGCGAGAAGAATGCGCATAAAAAAACCGGAAAATGCAAAAAAAAACTCGGAAAATGCAACAAACCCCCCGGAAAACGCGAAAAGTCCTTTAAAACTTAACAAAATACATTTTTCACCAAAACAACACATACCAGGTTTACCAAAACAGCGAATTTCGACGGATTTTCGCAATCAATTATGAAAATCCGTCGAATTAGCTGTTTTGGGAAAACGGTATGCTTGGTTTGGGATGGCTGGCTGCAAACCAATAATCGCGCGCCGCAACAACAACTTGGCAGGCGCCGCCTCAAGCACTGAGTCCGCAGCAGCAGCACGAGCAGCACGAGCAGCAGGCGAGCGAGCGACGCGCGCGCGCTTCTTCTTTCCCCGACCGAGCCGAGCGAGCGAGCGAGACGCAGCCCACGATGAGCGCGCAGCAGAAGGCGGGCAAGGCCCTCGGTCCGTGCTTGGCCTGCTGTGCTTTCGGGGATGGGACGAGCGTTGGGGACCTCCCGGGGACCCCCACGCTTGGCTCTGCCGCTACTGGCAAGCGCGTCCGCTGACCTCTGGCTGCTCTCTCTCTCTCTCTCTCTCTCTCTGTGGCGCATGGATGCAGCGGGCGACGAGCTCCAGAGCGCCATCAAACGCCAGGTCGAGTTCTACTTCTCGCGCAACAACCTGGCCAACGACGCGTTCCTCGTGTCCCAGATGAACTCGCAGATGTGCGTCCGTCCGTCCGTCCGTCCCTGGCGAAAGCCTGCCGCTTGTTGACCGTTGCTGACCACGTGCACCCGCAATGGCGGCGACGCGTACCCGCAGGTACGTCCCGGTGGACGTGATCCTCAAGTTCTCCAAGATCCAGGAGCTCACGGACAGCGCCAAGCTGCTGGTGGCGGCCGTGGCCGACTCGACGGTGCGTGGAGCGCGTGGACGGCGGCCCGCTGCGTCCGCCGAGCCACCGACTGACGCCGTCTCCGCCCGCAGGTGTGCGCGCTGAACGAGGCCAAGGACGCCATCAAGCCCAACATCAAGTCGGAGCGCACGACCATCATCCTGCGCGAGATCCCGTCCGACACGCCGCCCGCCGAGGTGGAGGCCATCTTCTCGGCCTGCGGCCACGCGCCAGCTAGCGTGCGCAGCGACGTGGGCGACACGTGGTTCGTGGCGATGGCGAGCGAGCAGGAGGCCGTGGCCACGCTGCTGGCGCTGCGCAGCCAGACGTTCCGCGGCGCGGCCATCAAGGCGCGTCTCAAGTCGGAGAACCTGCTCAAGTCGTTCTACCCGACGCAGCCGGCCGAGAACACGATCACGCCGGCCATCGGCACGCCCTACGGTGGCCGCGGCTACTTTGGCGCCGGCGGTGGCGGCGGCGGCTACTACGACGTGCCCAACACGTACGGCGCGCACTACATGAACGGCCGCGGCGGCGGCCACCACGGCCACCACGGCGGCCCGCACTACGCCGGCGGCCACCAGCAGGCCGCGACGGGCTCGTCGCGTGGCGGCGGCCGCTCGGGCGGTGCGTCCCGCGGCAACCGGCCCGGCAACAACAGCGGGGCGGCGCCGGCGGGCAAGGAGGCGCGCGGCAAGGGCGGCAACGGCGCCGAGGGCCGCCCGGCCGCCCGGAAAAGCAAGAGCGAGAAGCGCGCGGCCAAGGCCGGCGACAAGAAGGAGCAGCCGGCGGCGGCGTCGGCTCCGACCTCGGCGGCGCAGCCCGCGGCCAGCGGCAAGAAGGGCGACCGGCAGCCGATCCTGAGCGCGGCCAACTTCCCGCCGCTGCCGACGGTGCCCGGCGACAAGGCCGCGGCCGCCGCCATCGTGCACGCGTACGCGCACGAGGACATCATGGAGATCGTCAAGAACATGGACGACGACGACTGCAAGCTACCCGAGGGCAAGATGGACTTCGCGGCGCACCCGGCGGCGCTGACGCCCGTGGCGCACCCGGACCTGCTGCGCAACCAGCGCACGTACTCGATCGAGCAGGCGCGCGAGGCCATGCGCCAGGGCCGCCCCATCCGCAGCGACTCGGTCGGCTCGATCGACTACGAGAGCCTCATGTACGGCGAGGACTACACGAAGGAGGCGCGCGAGCAGCGCCAGCAGCAGCAGAAGCAGGCGCCGGCCGCCTCGACTCCGGCTCCGGCGGCTGCTTCCGCTTCCGCTTCCGCCTCGGCGTCGCCTCCGGCCTCGACTGCCGCTCCGGTGGCGGCCGCTCCCCCGGCCGTCAAGGTCATCGGGTATGCGGCGGCAGTGATCCACGGCACGCCGGCGCCCGCGCCGGTGCTCGAGCCCAAGAAGAAGCAGCCGGCGAAGGCGCCTGCGACCTCGACTGCTGCTGCGGCGGCGGCGCCTGGCAAGCCCAAGGAGGACAAGAAGCCCGCGAAGAAGAGCCACGCCAAGGCGACGGAGGCCGCACCTGCGGTGGACGAGTCGCTGCCCAAGGCTGGCGCCTGGGGCGGCCGCAACTTCCTGGACGTGGTCAAATCGGAGCCGCCGGCCGCGCCCGCCAAGGTGGAGGCCAAGAAGCCGGCCGACAAGACGGAGACCAAGTAGAGCGCGCACGCACACGCGACGAGCGAGCGGCGTGGCGGTGGGCGTAGATAGACGGCGAGAGGAGAGCAGGCAGGCGAGACGAGGGCTCTGGCGGTTGGGGCAGGCGGTCGCAGTGGCCCTGACGACGCCGAGCGACAGGTTGAGCGAGCGAGAGGATGTGTGGTGAGCTGGTAGGAGACAAGAGAGAGTGAGGTGAGAGCGAATGGGAGCGCGGACGACTCTGCGTGTTATGTATACCTTGTGCGCGCCGCTGCCGCCCGCGCCCGCCGTGCTCACACGATGGTCTCGTTCGAGACGCCGCTGTCATCCTCGCTCACGGCCGACGCGGTGGCGGCCAGCGCCGTGTTGAAGTAGACGAGCGCGGCCTTGGCGGCCTGCTCGTCGTTCATGAAGCGCGCATTGGCCGCCTGGATGCGGTCGAACATGTCGCGGCGAGCGCGAGAGAGGCCCGAGGACGCCGGGAAGCAGAGCGTGCGCAGCGCCACGGCCTGCAGGTTGGGGCACGCGCCGCCGATGAAGCCCTTCCACCAGTTGAGCGGCCCGCACTTCTGCGCCGACTCCCACACGGCGTCGTCCGCGAACAGCCCCGCACGCCCCGTGAACCGCGTGAGCTCCGACACGACGTTGGCGAACGAGTTGGGGTCCGCCGCGCGCTTGAGGAACGCGAGCACCTCGCTGGTCGCCTCGGACGACAGACTCGAGGCCGGGAACCGCGGGTCCAGCATGTAGGCCGTGTACATCGCCGGGTGCTGGATTGTTTGCCAGTAGTCCGACATGATTCGCTGACACCGGGAAGCGAGCGCGCCGGTCGCCGAAGACGCGCTACCCGTCAGCTGGTCAGCTGCTTGCGCTTCGTTGCCCGGCGTTGAGCTACTGGCACTGCCGCCTGCGGTGGAGCCTGCATTGACTCCGTCTGTGCCGTTCGATGCCGCCCCGCGGTTCCCTGCGCCGCCGCTGCTGCTCTCACTCGATCCAGGGCCGCCATTGCTGGTCGTGAACTTGTCGACATGGCTCCAGAGCAGGGTGAACCGGTGGTAAAAGGTCGAGAGCAGCGGGTAGTCGGCGTCGAAGGTGCGCAGCAGCTCGAGGAAGGGCTCGAGCAGCGCCGTGAGCGTCAACACGTCTTCCCAGAAGCTCAGGCGCACCAGCTTCTCCTTGGCGAGCGCGCTCAGGCCGCTCAGCGCGTGGTTCTCGGCCAGCAGAATGTCGAGCGAGTGTCGGTGGTGGTGCACGCTCAGTAGGCGCTCGAGCGCCACCACCGGGTTTGAAGACGCCGACGACGCCGACGTGGAAGTTGCTGCGGGTGGCGAGTAGGTGGACGCCGGTGTGTAGGCCGTGGAGTAGTAGTACGACGACGGGGAGACGGAGGACGACGAGCACGCGGCAGCCGCCGCTGCTGCTGCCCCCATGGACGCGTCGGCGTCGAACGCGCCGAGCGGTGACAGCAGCACGGACGCGATGGAGGATGCGACCGAGGAGGAGGAGGACGGCTCGAGGCCCTGCATCTGCTCTGCGATCCTGGCGAGAGCAGCCCGCGCGACGTGGTGGGCCGCGAGGAACCGCGCGAGCTCGTGGCAGACGGAGATGGTGGCGGCGACCGGCGCGAGCGCCAGCAGCTCCGCAACCATGGCGTGCATCGCGTGCGCGCAGCTGGGCAGGAACGTGATGGAAGGGTACTTGGCCTGCAACGCGAGCGTGGCCTGCTTCATGCTGTCGCTGGTGGTCGTGTCGGTAACGACGACGGCGACGCGGCCGGTGCCGATCTGCGTCATGACGCTCTCGATCTTCTCGACGAGCACCTCGGGCGTGTGCGGCACCTCGCCCGTGCTCTCGAGCGCGAACACGCCGGGCGTGGGCGTGTTGTGCACGACGCAGCTGAGGATGGGCCGCTGCAGCGTGGCGGCCCACGACTCGACGCCCAGGCACACGGCCTGCGCGTCCAGCACCTCGGCGCGCAGCTTGAGCTGCGCCTCCGTGTACTCGAGGTCGAGCGCGGACGTGGCCAGCGCGAAGGCGCTGGGCGGTTCGTACCCGGGCGGGGCGAGCCGCTTGAGCATCCGCGCGAATGCCGCGTTCTCCACCACGGCCACGGGCAGCGCGGCGCCGAGCACGGCCTTGGCCACGCAGCTGTCGATGTCGTCGCCCTTGTCGTCCGCGAGCGGAGCGGCGGCCGCGGGCCCCGGCGACAGCCGCGCGCGCCGCTGCTTCTTGGCGGGCGGGCCGGCCCCGGGCGCCAGCAGCAGCCCGTTGCCGTTGCCGTTTGCGTTGCCGTTGCCGCGCGATGCCGAGGCGCCTGCGGGCGGCGCGGCCGACAGCGAGGAGAGAGCGCTATGCGGTGAGGCGGCGGCGGGTGCGGCCGCGGCGGCGCCCCCGGGTCCGGCGGCGGGCCCGGCCGAAGCGGCGTCGGCGGCCGCGCCGGCCATGGCGAGCGCCATCTTGCGGCTCATGTCGGCCTCGAACATCTCCTCCTTGACGTGCGCGGGGCAGTCGGGGCACTTGCGCGCCAGGTGCGCACGCATGCGCGACACGAGCCCGCACATGTTGTGCGCGCAGTACTTGCACACGGCGCGCTTGGTCGCCGCCTCGCGCCGGAAGTGCGTCCACAGCGCGCTCGCGGGCCGCGGCATGTCTCCTCCTTCCTGCTGTGCTGAAGCGCGTGACAGGCTTTGCAAAACCATCGCATCAAAACAAGCAAGCGTGTGGACCACATCAACATGCGACCCACATTTCCACAAGGTGTCCCACATGTTCGTGTGGAGCTTGGAATCAACGAGCGGCTCATTATTTCGCTGCTCTTGACCAACATGGGAGGCGAGGTGGAGGTGGAGGGGGAAGCCCCGAAGTGCGGCGGGCTAACTAACTGCCCGGGCGAGCGAGGCGGACGAGCGTGAGGCCGTCCCAGAGCGGCAGCAGCACCTGCGTCGTGCGCGGGTCGGCGGCCACGTGCGCGTTGAACTCGGCCAGGCTGCGCGCGAGCCGTTCCTTGTTGCCCGCCTCGCCGCGCGCCGAGGCGGCAACGCGGCCGCGGAAGAGCGTGTTATCGAAGAGCAGGAGCCCGTCCGGTGCCAGCAGTCGCTGGCCCAGCACCGCCTCGTAGTACGCGCGGTACTGCCGCTTGTTGGCGTCCACGAAGATCAGGTCGAACGGCTCGGTCTGGGCCGCCAGGAACGCCGCCGCGTCCGCATTGACAGCCTCAATCTGCTCCGACCGCGCGCTGCGAGCGAAGAACCGGCGCGCGAACGCTGTCGCCGCCTCGTCGACGTCGCAGGTGACCACGGACCCGCCGGGGGACAGGCCGCCGGCCAGACAGAGCGCCGAGTAGCCGGTGAAGCAGCCGATCTCCAGCACGCGCGTGGCCCCAACAGACTGCGCCAGGAAGCGCAGGAACTGGCCCTGCGTCTCATCGATCAGCTGCTCCGCCTTGGGCCATTCGCGGTGCGTGGCCTCGCGCAGCTCGCGGAGCAGCGCTGCGTCTACTAGCGGGCTGGAACTCTGGAAGGCGTAGCTGTGGTCGTGGAGGATACCGGTCTTGAAGACGTTGACGCTTGGAGTGGCGTCATCTCGGCCACCAACCCGCTCTGTCAGCGATGAGGAGGAGTGAAAGCACCGAGAAACCACAGACCGACCAAGGTGCTGCGACGCACAGGGCTGCTGCTGACGGTATCTTGCCAGCGCGTTGGGCACGAGCGGCTTCCACCGGTCCGAGTGCTGCTTCCTGTACCGTCGGAGCTCGTCCAGCGTCATGTCCTTCATCTTGAGCACCTCCTGCTTGCAGCCCTCGCTGCACGCACCCAGAAAAGCGGAGCGGCATCTATCGCAGTGCAGCAAAAGCCCTCCGCACATCTCGTTGCTGCAGTTGGTGTGGTGGTCGCGCGGCTGGCCGCACTGGAAGCAGGCGCCGAGCACGTCGTCCGTCACCTGCTCGAACTCGGTGGCCTCGGCGCCGACGCAGCGCTGGTCGAACACGAAGTTCTTTCCCCGGAAGAGCGACTCGACCGGCTCCACCGAGTCGCC
>JAADYB010000693.1:0-14933 GCA_023338075.1 Phytopythium litorale | reverse complement strand
TTGCTCGACATCGCCGTTAAACCGATTTAGTGGCCGAGACCCGGCCCGTTGAAATACCCGGCCCGGGCAATGTCTCGAGTCAGTGACTTCAGCTTTCTTCAACCGTTTTTCACGTCGCTGCGACGTGAAAAAGCAGTCTTATAATGACCAGATCAGGGTGTGACCGATTATATAATACGGTGTCTTTTGACAAATGTTCCTCATAACACGGTAAGGTTTGTTTAATTTGGGCAAATTCTTTGTCTGAGTTTGGTAGACCAAGTGAGGGTAGGGAACGCATACAGTCGGCAAGTCGAAATTCGGGAGGAACGACGCAGCGACATTTACTGTTGAATTCGTATTGGCGTGGGAGGGGCGACGCGCTTGGCGGCGCCTTCCACCCGTCACTTGCTCCACACCTGGCTAATTTGCACTTTTGCCGCCTGGCCGCCACCTCGCTCTCGCGGATATTGATCCTGTGAGTCGTCTGCGGCTGCCCGCCTGCTTCCGGCCCGCTTCCCGCCACTCCCTTCGCCGCGCGTCGCCCCGTGACTTGCCCAAGACCATCCCCAGAGGTCGGAGAGTCCGTAGCCGACGAGATATCCTTCCTCTTCCCGAGGAAACCCGCCCCCTGTTCTTCACGAGAAAGAAAGGGAGACCAACCTGAGCCCAACCGCTCTGTCGTCCCCGACGGAAGTCTTGAACGAGAGAGTCTACTCGCTGGCTTCCCGCGATCAGGAAATCATGTCGGCGGCCGCATCCCTTGCTCCGACACCCGTGGTCGCCTCCGGTGAGATGGATCGCTGCCTGGAGTCGCCGCGAGAGGTGTACAACTCGCCTTCTTCCATCTCCGACGTCGACTCGAGCGCCGACAAGGTCGCGCGCGACGCCGAGGTGCGTGGCTGGAGTCATGCCAAGTGCTGTGGATACGATGGGACTAACGCGCGGTGCTGTTACTGCTTGATTCCCCTCCAGACCTCGTGCGCCGACTTTTCGCGCGCCACCTGCTCCAGTCCCGCCTCAGGTGACGCTCGCCGCATCCCGGATGGTATGCGTGGCCACGCGGGGGCGCCCGACTCGGTTGATATTAATGGCGCTGTTGCATCGACTGTGAGCAGCTCGTCGCCAGCGCGCAAGAGAAAGCTGAGCGACGCCGCTGACGAGGCTGACCTTGCACAGAAGAAGCCAAAGCCCTGCTCTTCTCCATGTGCTGACGCTCTCCGCGGCCGCGTGGCCGAGGACGCCGCTGCTGCTGTTGATGCTCAGGCGCTGCGCGACTCGTCGTGCTTCGACGGTCGCGGAGACGACGTCGGCGCTGCGCTCAGTGATACTGACGGTGAACAGGGGTTGACCCGCCACAGCCGCCGCACGCTCTACATCGAGTACTGGAGCCGCACCGACGAGTGCAAAGAGCGCAAATGGGACCACCTGGACGAGATCGCCGACATGTACGGGTGCGCGGAGGAGCACATCTTTGCGACGACGCTCAAGAACCGGACGGCGTTCCTGGAGCCCAACATGTTTCCGTACGACACGCCCGCGGGCATCGAGCACTGGACGCTGTGGCACGTGCGTGAGCTCAACCACGAGCAGATCAAGCAGTACGTGGAGAACTGGATCGACGCGAACGCGCCGCACGTGACGTGCTGGAACTACGACGACAATCCGGAGCGGTCCATCGACATATTCCACGTGCACGTGTACTTCCAGGTCCCCGACGGCATGTCGGTGCTACACGGCCGGCGAGTCGAGGCCCTGGCCCACGAGCTGGACTGACGCGTCTGGTGTGGATAGCAGCGGTCGGCGCCAATGCCGTGGCGTCGTATTTATGTCGGCAGCGAGGAGAAAGCGGCAGGCAGCTCGCCTCGTCCGTCCAAGTTCTTGGCGGACTCGATGGCGGCTGCGCGACTCGCTCTCCTTGCGCCGGACACGGTCGTTCGAGTGGCTTGAACCCTGGAGTGCATATCCCCCGATCGAGGCCGGCGGACCCGAGCCCAATACACTTGGACGTGAAGCTGGAAGGACACGTGGAGGTGGCACTGCATTCGCATGTTGACTCGCTGGTGATCAAGTCTCGTGTCCTTTTCTTTCGCGGGGGATGCGCGGCAGTCAGTCGGCCAGTCATACAAAGGACAAGTGATGGCGAAGAGAGACCTGGTCGAGCCAATCACTCTGACCGAGTGAATGTATTCATTCCCACAGGCCACGCAGAGACCTGTGAGCATCCTAAATCAAATACAAACGGCGGTTAAACGCAGCTGGATCCACACACCCTTTTGGCAAGGGTATCCAATCTAACAGTCCTCTTCGACCCTGTGGAAACCTTCCACCCCGCCCAAACCTCCACTTCCCAGAACAAAGCCCACGGCGACCGACCAGCGGCCTCCCTCCTTGTCGGCGGCGCGCGTCTCCTCCTCCTCCGTCTCCGTCTCCGCCGCCGCGTCCGCGTCCGCGTCCGAGGCGCAGCACATTTCCCCCCTCCGCCCGCCGTCCCCGCCACCCGCCGCAACCATTCGGCGGCGAGCGCTGCGTCGATCAACGGAAGGACAAGCCGCGGCGGCCGACCGCGCGGACGACACGACCGCGACCGGAGCCGCGACCAACGGGGCGACGAGCACAGACGGCTGGCGACGGGAGGGCGGCGCGATGGGCGGCGCCACGCAGGCCCTCGTGTCCGTGGGACGCACGCTGGGCTTCCACCTGGCGTCGTTCGCCTTCGGCGTCTCGCTGTGCGTGCTGTTCTGCCTCACGGGCTCGACGGTGCTGCTGCTGCTCGTCTGCCTGCTCTCGGGCTCCTCGCGCGCCGTGCGGGAGTTCGTCGCCTTCCTGTGGCGCGTCGAGATGCGCATCAATGGATTGGTGGCGCTCGAAGACGGTGGAAGCGACCGGGACCGACGCTCCAGCCGCCGACACCACCACCATCACGACCACCGCCACCACGAGCAGCACAGCCAGCCAGCGGAGCCGCAGCACGCGCCGCCGCTGCGGGAAGTGACGCTGACGGTCATGATCGCGTCGCTGCTCTACTTCCTGCTCTTCAAGTGGATCCTGAACCTCATCTTCTCGGTCATCCCGCTCGCGCTCTGGTTCGTGTGCCTCGCGCAGCTGCTGCCGGCAGACAACGCGCTCGGGGCCGAGAGCTTCGTGGCGTCCGATAGCACGGCCGTCAAGATCTTCACGGCCGTCGCGTTCGCCTTCTTCGCACACCAGCTGGGCGTCAGCGCCGCGCACGGCCTGTGCTTCGTCTCGGGCAAGATGACGTCCTACCTGTTCGACTCGACGTCTGGGAGCGCTCGGATCACCGAGCCGCACGCCTCCTTCCTCCAGATGGGGCTCTTCTCCGGCAACCCGGGGTTCATGGAGTCCATGCCGATGCAGTCGGGATCGGCGCAGTTCTTCCCCACCGGGCGTCCAGTCACAGAGTACGGCGCAGTGGGTCAAGGCGAGCGGCCCGGAGGGCCCTCCCCATCTGTACCGTCGGGGATTGACGGAGAGAGCGGGCAGGCCGAGCGCGCTGCTGCCGCCCGAAGTCAGCGAGACCCCAACCCAGCAGCACGCGGGTCCGACGAGGACGCGTCTCCCTTCGCAGGTTACGCTGCTCGCTACGCGTCCATGATGGAAGGGGGGCGATCAGCGTCCATGCCACAGATGAGGGGAGTGCCTCCAATGAGACCCATGCCCCCGTTCCCGTCGAGGTTTGGCCCGCAGCTACCACTGCCGCGACCTGAGCGCGAGTTCCGCCGTGGGGAAGTCCAAGAGCAGGAGATCAACATGTGTGGCCTCAAGATCGTTGTCAAGAAAGACACCCGTCCAGACTGGGAGCGCCAAGGAGAGGCGGCCCGCGCGGACTGGGATCGCGAGCAACGAGCGCGAGACGTCCAGTGGCAACGCGAGCGACGAGGTCCTGGCTGGCGGGGCCGAGGACACCCGGGAGCCGGCCGTGGATGGGGCAGAGGAGACGTCCCGGACGTTCCACTTGCTCGAGTTGTTCTACCGGACGAAGAGTTGGAGTCGCCAAGAAGACCGGACCGTGAGGAAGCGCGCTACGAGGATGCATACGAGCACGATTTCGTTGAGAAAGACCTGGGACCGGCCCTTCCATCAGCCCCCGCACTGGCGTCGCCCATGTCTTCGAGCTCGCTTGGTCCGTTTCCAGGACCACCGGCAGCACCGCGAGGCCAAGACACGAAAGCAAGCGCGAGGAGTAGGCAGCAAGACCAAGGCCACACATCCGTCCGAGACCCCAAGACGCAGACTCCCGACCACGAGGAGACCCTGTCGGCGCATGAGCAGGTGGATGACGGAACGACCTCATCTTCGTCGTCGTCTTCGTCGTCGTCGTCGTCTTCAGGCTCTGCAGCCAAGGGGAAGAACGCAAAGCCTGTGAAGCCAAGTCGACAGGCAAAGACGGCACCTCGACACGCAAGTCCAGGTGGCAGTGACGACACCGATACACAGAAGCCGAAGGCGACAGTCGCTGAAGCACCTCCAACAGAGAAGGAACGCGACGAACCGATGACGGCGCGGCTGGTGGAATTGAAGGAACACGAACGCTACGCGAGTGAAATCAGCCAGACCGTCGACGAGCTGGTGAATCAACAGCAGGCAGAGCTTCTTGAGCGCGCGCGGCTTCTTTCATCAGCTTCAACGTCAGCATCGTCACTGGCCGAGTCCAAGGACGGAAGCGCTCGTGGCGTCCGCACCTCACCGCTGGTTGCACGCACTGCAGCTCCACTACGCCGACGGCCGTTGAGTGGCGGCGGGTCCGACCGCCAAGTGCACTCTGCCTCGACGTCATCGCGCTCGATCGATACTGTCGAGCCATCCGGCCACGACGAGGAGCGCGCGGTCTCGTTCGTTCAGCCCGCGCAGGCCGGCGTTTCGTTCAACGAGGCAGACATCACCGACTCGGAGATCCAGTACGAGTTTGGCAATGCTCCTCGGTATGAAGTGGACGACAACGACGTCTTCCGACTCGGCCAGTTCGCGACGTCCGACGGCTCCCTGGAGCATGTGACGACGCTCGAGACGGGCCCCAAGTACCGCACCACGTACGACTCGTTCTCACCCGTGTCGACGCCCACCAACTACCGAGCCGCCGACAACAACTCGTTTCTGGACAACCTTCCGGAATACGACTCCATGTCGCCGACGAACAGCATCCAAGACGGCGAGTTCCCGTCCGAGAAGTTCCAGCAGGTGTACCGTTCCATCCACCAGTCAGGCGGCGCTGGCGTCGCGTCTTCGTCGACAGGCCTCACGCGCGGGTTCGACGACGACTTGCTGGACCACCGTGACCGTGTCAACTTCAGCGCCTTCGCGCCGCCAGCCGTGTCTCCCAAGGCGACGACGCCCTTTATTTATTCCGTGTGGGCCTTCTTGTTGAGCCAGCGAGCCGACATGTACGACCGCGCGCAGACCGAGCTGCCAGAGGCGCGTCGGCTGTCGATGGACGCCAAGCTCGATGTGCGTCGTGGCGCTCTGGTCCACGTCACACTGGAAGTGCCCGACGGCTTCCGCATCCTGAACGGCGCGACGCAGGGGTTCGCATGGGAGGGCAAAATTTCGAACGTCAAGTACCAGGTCGAGTGCTCGGCGCAAGTACCGATGGGCCCCGTGCTGTTCATGGCGCGCATCGTCGTCGGCGCGGAGGTCGCCGTGCTGCGCTCGTATGTTGTCGTGTCTTCCTCGGGCAGCGCCGTCGGCGAGCCGGAGAGCGCCGAGATGCTCGAGTCGACGCTGGAAGTGCTGGAGAAGACGTACCGGGAGATCCCGTACCAGTCTCTGGAACTCAAGGAGCTCGTCGGCAAGGGCTACTTCGGCGACGCGTACCGCGCGCTGGTGAACGGGGAAGAAGTCGTCGTCAAGACGATCCGCGCGAGTGAGTTCGGCGAGACGAGCACGCAGATCGTCAAGGAGTTCCAGCACGAGGCCGCGGTGCTGCACATGTTCGGCCACCACCCGTGCGTCGTGCCGTTCGTCGGCGCCTCCACGGACGTGCACTTCCCGCTATGTCTCGTGACCAAGTACCTGCCGTTCGGGAGCCTGGAGGACCACCTGCGCAAGCCCAACCCGGACGCGCAGTACTCGGTCACGCAGAAGACGGGCATGCTCAAGGACGCGGCCGCGGGGCTGCTCAACATCCACGAAGGCGGGTTCATCCACCGCGACATCGCGGCGCGCAACTGCCTCGTGGACGACAACCTGCACGTCCGCATCTGCGACTTTGGGCTGTGCCGGCGCGTGAACGCGAGCGGCAGCGGGCTCATGCGCGACGCGTTCGGGCCGGTCAAGTACATGGCGCCCGAGTCGCTGCAGCCGCCGCACGTCTTCTCGTACACGTCGGACGCGTACATGTTCGGCGTGCTCATGTGGGAGACGTACACGAGCTCGGCGCCGTTCCCGAGCATGACGCCGGTTGAGGCCATGATGCGCATCACGCGCGGCGAGCGGCTGGCCGTGCCGCCCTCGCTGCCGGAGGAGCTGCGGCTGCTCATGGAGACGTGCTTCCGCGACTCGCCGCAGGAGCGGCCGACCATGGGCGAGATCCTCGCGACGCTGGACGACTCGCTCTCGGCCAGGACGAGCAAAGCCTCGGACGCGGTGGCGGCGGCGGTGTCCGCGGCGGCGACAGCGTCCATGGCCAGCGCCTCGAGCCCTCGTTTGGGCCGTCGCGACCGCTCAATCTGGGTCTGATACCGGTCTCCGAGCTGCTGCAACGGGTGGCAAGGCGGCTGGAGATGGAGAAGCTGCAGCGGAGAGGAGGAAGCGTGCAGCTGTGGGCATGCAGCGGTCGGAGCGAGCGCCAAGATGGCATGCTTGGGTCGTGGCGGCGATGCGCAAATTATTCAGAAACATTGGTCTAGGGTGGCAGATAAACTTGATTTCACTATGCGTGATATACATTATAATGGAAAATATGTTCCTAATTGCATCAAAACGACGACGGAGCGCACACTGCGAGCGCAACACAAGGCGAGGGACGTCATGAAGCTGGTACGTGCGCGCGGCTTCCCCGTGCGATTGCTCGGCCCAGACGCCGTCCCAGGGCATGGCGCGGGCACCACTCGGCGCGCCGTCGTCTCCTCTATCTCCCATGGACGCGCGGTCTCTCACGCCTCGCTGTTCGTGGTGCGACGCGGCCGCCACTCTCGCAGATCCGGCTGGGCGGCGCGTCGACGGCGCCGTGCCACTTCCTCAGCCTCGGCGGCTTCGAGATGCTGCTGGACTGCGGCGTGCGCGGCTACAACGTGCGCGAGGACGCGGCCGACGGTCGGACGTTCGAACTGCTGGCGCCGGCGCTGGACGCCGTGGACGTCGAGGCGCTCGACCTGGTGCTCGTGTCCAACCCAAAGTCGATGCTCGCGCTGCCGCTGCTGACCGAGCGCCTGGGCTTCCGCGGGCGCGTGCTGGCCACGCGTATGGCGCTCGATTTCGGCCGGTTGATGCTGGAGGAGCTGGCGCTCGAGGCGAGCGGCAGCCGAAGCAGCGTGGCATTCCGCGAGGGCGACGCCGACGCGAAGACGGCCATGTTCTCGCTCAACGACGTCCAAGCCTGCTGCGACAAGGTGACGAGCGTCGAGCTCGGCGAGCAGGTCGCGCTGGCGTACGGCGTACGCGTGACGGCGCTCAGCTCCGGCTTCAGCCTCGGCGCCGGCATGTGGCTGGTCGAGAGCCCGGCCGAGAAGCTGGCGTACGTCGGCGCGGCCTCGGGCGACTACAACCGGCACCCGAAGGAGCTGGACCTGCTGCCGCTCGTCGACTGCGAGACGCTGCTGCTGACCGACTTGAAGCCCGACCGCGACCCGCACGCCAACACGGAGCGCATGGTCGAGGCCGTGCTGGCCCACGTGACGCGCGTGCTGGACCGCGGCGGCGTCTGCCTCATCCCGACATCGCCCGGAGGCGTGCTCTTCGACCTGATCGAGGCCATCTACGCCGCGGTCTCGGCGCCAGCGCAGCAGCAGCAGCAGCGGCCGATCCCCATGTTCTTCCTGTCCAAGCAGGCGGCGCGCGCGCTGGAGATGACTCAGATGGTCGGGGCCGAGTGGCTCTGCCAGAAGAAGGTCGACAAGCTGTACGCCGGAGAGGACGCGTTCCTCCACGAGACGCTGAGCAAGACCGGCATTCTCCGTGCTGTTGACGACATGACCGCGGCCGCGACTGCATTCCAGGTAGGTGCTCTCTTCAAGTCGCCGGTTGCTTGGCTGCTATCGCCGCTCATGTCCGGTGGCTTGACGAATCGCAGAGCCGAGGGATCGTGTTCCTCGGACACCCGTCGCTCAAGTTCGGGTACGCGCCGGAGGTCATCCGTACGCTCGGCACCGACAGTCGCAACGCCGTCCTGCTCATCGGTGCGTTTTCATTCCGGCAGCCGCGGCTGATCGCGTCTTGACGAGTTCCTATCGTTGCGCTCCCATTACGCAGACCCGTCGGTCGACGCGGCGGAGGCCTTCGCTCCGTTCCGCGACCTGGCGATCGAGAAGATCGCGTGCCCCATCGACCCGCGGCTAAGCTGCGGAGACGCCAACCAGTTCATTGCGCGCTGCTGCCCTCGCATCCTGATTGTGCCGATCGAGTTCACGGTCGCGCCGCCAGTGTCGGCGTCAGTCGGGAGTGACGGGAGTGATCTCCCCATGTCGTCGCACTTCGCGCAGGTGCTGCCGCTCAGCGAACTGACAGTCGCCAAGGCCAAGACGGAACTGCTCACCGTGCCGCTCAAGCCGCTCGAGCCCGTGGTGATCGAGAAGCCGTCCAAATATGTCGACGGGAAGCTGGATCCGAAGGTTCGTCATGGCGACCACGGCCTTCGCACGAGTGGGAGTGTCTAACGTCACCTGCGCTGGTACTGCTTGATGGGACCGCAGCTGGCGAGGCGAGCCATCTTGACAGAGGTGAATGGCAAGGCCGCCGCGATCGTCTCCGGCACTCTAGAGCTGAAGCGCAACGCATTCTTGCTCAACGCTCCCCCCAGCTCGCGGCCATCGACACTTCCAACCTCCTTCGCCGATGGGAGTGGGAGCGGCACGCCTGACGGCAAGGGGAAGGCGACGGGGAAGAGGAAGCTGGCGGCCGTAAGCTCTTCGCCCAGCGACTCGGGCCTTGCGGGGGTCGATCTTGCCGAATTGGACTTCTACCGAGAGAGACCGACGCTACTACTAGGTCAGGTGGACGAGGAGAAGCTCGCCGACCAGATCCGAGCCGTACGTGTTGGTGGCGTTCGATCGATCGTCCTCGAGTCCTCTCAAGCTGCTGACGACTGTCGAGTGCAACGATGTGCAGCACAACCCGCAGACGCAGGTGTATATATCGCAGGGCCAGGGCGACGCCGACGTCTTCATGAGCATCCCCTCGCTGAACGCGCGCGTGACGCTGTGGAAGGAGAGCAGCAAGACGCTTGTGGAGAGCGAGTCGGAGGACGCGCGCGCGCTGCTCACGTCGCTCGTGCTCTCCCAGCTCGTGGTCGTCAAGTAGTGGCGAGCATTGCCAGCGTGGCGCCACGGACAGACCGCAGGGCGGTGCGCGTCACCCTGCTCGAGCCCAACGCACGCACCGGGCTGCTTAATATGGCGAGCTATCAACTCAATGGAGCTGTGGATGCATCCTCGGGCAGGAGACCGCTTTCAAGTCCCATGACGCTCTGCTAGCGACCTGATGGTTCAAAAATACCTTCATCCCTTGCGGTTGTAACGACGTGAGAGCTAATTTGGAAGTGCGAGCACCTCGTGGACCGAGACGAGCACGGACGCTGGCGCGAAATGGAGCGCGTCGAGGTCGCTGCCGCTCCGGGCGGCAGGAATGCCATGCCCTCCATGTTCAACGCCGGTGAGTTCATGTCGCGCTGGTGCTGGTGGCAGACACAGAGCCGTGACGGTGATGTCGCCATGTCCAACGATTACCTGCAGGCATCTCCAACAAGTTCACCAAGCGGCATGTCGATAACTTCCGCGACACGACCCTCACGGCGGCATCGGCGGCCAAGGCGCGGGCCGAGAAGAAGCTCGAGCGGCAGGCGAACGCCATCGACAAGCAGCAGAAGAAGATCGAGAGCGAGGTGCGTCGTCTCCCGTCCGTGGGCATCCATGCTCGCTGGAAACTCACCAATGTCGCCATTTGCAGATGCGCAAGGTCGAAGAACTCGCGCAGCGTCTGCATCGACAGCAGGTGCGAGAAGCCAAACGGCTACGCGGCCGACTCACGTTCGCCGCCAAAGTGATCCAGCACGCCTTCCGGAAGCACAAAGAGCGCGAAGATGCAAGGAAGCAAGCGGCTGCCGTCGCCATCCAGTGCCTATGGCGAGGAGCACTAGCACGCGAGCTGTACGTCGCTCTGCAGCTTGAGTTAATCGCCGAGGCGGAGGCGGCGGCGGTCAGCGTCATCGCGCGCTCGACACACCGGTTCATTTGCCGGAGAGCGCGTCAGCGCGAGTTCGGCGCGCAGCAGCACGCAGCGCTTGTCATTCAGAGCGGCTTTCGCGTGGCAGTCGCTCGGAGACGCACTCAGCTACTGCGGGTGAAGCGAGCCGAGAGGATGAGGCGCGAGCGCGCGGCCGTCAGGATCCAAGCAACTGCGCGCAGCTTCGTGACGCGGCTGATTTATCTCGATGTGCTGTTCCTCATCTGCCGCATCCAAGCCGTGGCTCGAGGCTTCCTTGTTCGTCGATGGTGCCGACGCCAGCGGCAACTGGAGGCAGTCGAGTCGGCGATCGTCACGCTTCAGGCGCATGCGCGGGGCTTCTACGTCCGCAATCGGCGTCGAGAGCAAGTACCGAACAGCATTGCGGCGCTGTCGCTGTCGTCTTCAGCAGCATCGGTCGTTGCGCCGCCGTCTTTGATGCAACGGAGAACGCCGAAGCAGCGAGTAACGAGCACGAGTGGAGTTCCCCCTGCCAAGAAGACACCTTCGCTTCGAGTCCCCGTTGCCGAGTCGCCGGCTATCAAACGCTCGTACTGGCTGCCTGCAGGCGCGAGCTTTAACAAGCGATTGCCGATCGTGTTGCCTCCGACGACCTCATCGGCACCTTCCTCGGCGGCAGCTGGAGCAGCGCTAGGAGCAGCAGGATGTGCAGGCGATGACGCCACAGACCTCGTGAGATGTTTCCCCAAGCAAGCACCGAGGCGTCGGCCACACACGCGTCCTCGTCCAGGGCGATTGAGTCCGGTGGCAGCTAGCGGCGGCGGCTCACGCTCTCCATCTTCTCGCCCGACTACCAGCAACAGCTCGCAAGTTGATCAGCACCGCCTTGATGGAGTAACCAACGATATGGACGCGATGCAGCGGCGAGAAGCGGAAGCCCGCGAAATGGAGGAGCTGGATCGACTTCAGCGGAAGGAGAAGCAGCTGCAGGAGCGGCAAGCGCGTCGTGAGAAGCGCCGATTGGAGCTGGAGGCACAGACCAAGCGACAAGTGGAAGAGGTTTGTAGACTCGTTAGCGCTGGCTGTTCAACCATGCACCGCGCTTACCTGTTCGCTGTTGCTTCCTCATCTGCAGAGGGAAGAGAGCGAGCGAGCGATGATGGAGCGCGAGGACCGCGCAATGCGGTTGTTCGTCAAGCTGCTGCAGCGACGGTCACGCGAAGGCCGCGTGCGGCGCCAGTCGGCCGAGCAGCAGCGAGAAGAGCGCGAACGGATCGCCATGGCGCGCGAGGAGAGGCACACTCGGTTGTGCTTGAAGCGAAGATGCACTCCTCCTCGGCCGAATGACGATCCAATCGCCAAACCTGTCGCGGCTTCATCGATCGCGAGCCAGGACACCCGTCGCTACGTCTCCTCAGCGACATCGAGCCTTTCAGCTTCCAAACTGATAGAGTCACGGGTGGTCAATAGCACGTCCAAGAAGACCGCAAAGACTGCTCACCGTCACAAGATCCGCGACTCGAGGGGCTTGTCGCCGCCACCGGCTTCAAGGGACCAACGAGAGCGGTGGGAAGACGCGGCAGACAACCAACAAGACGTCGCTACCACCTGGCAAGCGAGGATAAAGGCGAGGCTGATGATACCGGCTGGAGACGATGAGGACGACATCGACTACGGCGACGAGTTCGAAGACATGGTCGACGAGGTCCACCTGGCTGTGCACTGACGAGTGATCCGCAACACAAGCAGAAAAAAAGGAGTGAGCAGCATCTGCATCAACGCTCACCTATATTGTTTCTTGGCGTCACCAACGGCGTTCCATCGGTCGCACTCGCCTTCTGATGACGTTTCTTCATCAGTTCACGCGACGAAACAGGTAGAGGTACCCAGCGCCGAGCGGCGGCTCCTCCGACAGCGCGACCTTGTCGTCGTTGAAAATGACCCAGCGTCCGTCCTTCTTGATGTGGCTCACGTAGTGGCCCGAGCTCGTGTTCTTGCCCACATGGCTCACGAACCCCACGAGCGCGTACTCGCCGGTTGCGCTGTCGGTGTCCAGGCGATTTCCAGCCTCGTTGCCACTCGCGCCGCTCGCCGATGCACTGCTTTCGCTCTCGCACTGCGCCACGGCGCCGTCCAAGTCGTCCATGTGGCTGAAAAGCCATTCGGCTGCGCGGTCGGGGTCGTTGCTCGTCTGCTTGAGCGCGCACGTGACGTGGGCCTCGGCGAAGCCCATCGCCATTAAGTTTGACACGAGCTCCAAGTTCACGGCAGGTGAAGCGCCGCCGCCCGCATCGTCAGCTGAGGTGGGCGAGGCCGGCGGGTCGTTGAAGTCCGGGTCCTCCATATGGCTGAAGATCCACTCCATCGCGATCTCAGCGTTGGCGTTCCCCGTCGCAATAGCTGCACGCTTGCACCCGTTCTCGGAGAATCCCATCGACACTAGCTGCGCCACCAGCGTCTCGTCTGGAGTCACAACATCAGGAGCAGCGGCACTGCTACCCGCGACGGCATCCGCGCTGTCGGAATCAGGAAGGAGCTCCTCCCCATCGAGGAGTCCGCTCGAGCGGAACTTTGTCAGCGAAAAGTGCTCTGGCACGTTCACGACAACGTCCATCTTCTTGGGCGTCCAGTCTTCATCCACGTAGAACCGGCGCATCTGCACAAGCAAGTAGCGCGGGAATGTCTTGAAGCGCACCGTCTTTTGAGCCAGCCCCTTCTTGCCGGTTGCCGACGACAAGAAATCCTCAATCAGCTCCGGCGCCAGTGTCTTCTCGATGCACGCGTCGAACGGAACGATGGGAAGCACCTTTGCTTCATCCTTGTCAGTCGTTGACGCAGCCGCATCGCTAGCACCGTCGACTCGTTGACGCTTCTGCTCCGACGACGCCTGATACTCTTGCACTTGGCTCGCGTTCGTGGCGGCTTCGAGCGGGATCTGCACTTGCAGGAACGAGTCATCGCGAGGCACGTACTTGACCTTGTGCGACGCGAGACACTCCACACGGTCCTCGAACTTAAACTTGAACAAGCTCGCAGTCGGCAAATCCGCGCTCCCTTCCTCGCCTTTCACCAACTGTCCGATCCGATCCGCCGCGACACGCTCTTGGCGAGTCATCACGTCCAGAAGATACTGCAGGTACTCGACGGCGTCTTGTTGCTGCCCAGTCGAGAACTCGGGGTGGTTCTTGCCAACCAGGCCACGGAACGTGATCGGGCGAAGCTCCTGCGTCTTGAGCTCGTCTTCCTCTTGCGCTCCAGTCGCCGTTGCATTGAACGACTTGCCGTACCGGTCTGACAGCACTCCGCGAGCGAGTTTCGCCATTTGCACGGCGAAATCATCCGGTGGAAGGGTGCTGGACGAAATCGTCTCGTAGATGCGGTCGGCCGCGTCAAAGTAGCGCGACTGGACTTCGGGAAGCGCGAGCAGCAGCTGCAGCACCGAGTTCATGTAGCAGCTATTGCCCAAATTGCGGAAGCCGACGAGCCCCGCGCCAGAGACCGACGTCAGCTTCCTCCCGGCCTCCGTGATCGTGTCGAACTCGTACGACAGGTTGAGCCCGACCTGGAGCTCGTTCATCGACTTGTCCGTCTTCTTCAGGTTGGCCACGTTGATCCCGAAGTGCGCCAGGTGCTTGGTCAAGTGCTTGTTCGAGACCATGTCGTCCTCGTCTGGCGCGTAGCTGTAGACGTCTCCGCCCTCGGCCGTGATGGTGCCGAGCTTGACCGACAGCGGATAGATCCCGCCCGTGTCTGCGTAGTGGTCGAGCGCGGCGCCGCAGCCGCCAGTGCCGTCCCAGTTCTTGCGACCGCAGCCGATGAAGCCGTCCGACAGGTTCAGCCAGAGGTTCTCCGTCTTGTCGCACGTGGGCGCCTGGCACTTCCACTGCGCCGGGTTCGACGCGATCTTTGGCGGGTTCTCCACCTGCACCAGGTGGTCCGCGTACTTGGTCTCCTTGAGCTCCTCCTGCCACGTCGCCACCTCCTCCGCCACGACGCTCCCGGCGTGGTTGAGCACCGCCTCGGCGGCCTCCTTGATCCGCGCGGGAACGTCCGCTGACTCGAGCGGGACGCGCGCGATCTCCTTGTCGGCGGCGACGTCGAACACCACGATGTCGTGGTGCTTGGTGACCGTGAACTTGTCGTCCGGGTTGACAGCGAACCCTCCGTCCCCGCCGATCGCGAGTTTGGTAGGCGCCTCGTCCTTCTCCTCCTCCTTCTCGCCCCCCGCCTCCTTCAGCGCCTTGCTGTGTCGCTGATGCAGGTACACGGCCGGCGAGTTGCCGCGCGCGTCGCCGTCGAACCGCCGGTACGGCGCGCCGTACGACAGGAACGAGCGCAGGTTCGTGTACAGCCCGCCCGGGGACAGCGCCGAGTCGAACGACAGAACGCACTCGTCGCGGTACACGCGGTCCGCCGCCCGCGCCACGCGCACGCGGCCCGCCGCCGCCGTCAGCGCCGCCACCTGCTCCGCCATCTCGCCTTCTCCTTCTCTTCCGACTGTCCAGCACTTGGCGAATGAATGCGACGAAATCTGGATCTTATTGCTCGTCAAAAGGGAAAGGTTACGCGAATGTAACCCCTTCTGTCAGGGGTATAAC
>JAADYB010000692.1:0-14989 GCA_023338075.1 Phytopythium litorale | reverse complement strand
CTTGACTGCGCTGGATGAAGATTGAAGGGAGAGATTGAATTCGATTAATGAGGCCCACCGGTTCTGTTTCAAACGAACTCTTCAATCGAACTTGGATGCCAGTGGTCGACTCTCGGCTTCCGATCAGAGTGCGTGAAGGAGAACGGTGAGATCTTCGATGCGGGCGAGCGGCAGATGCCTGCGGAGCTCTCGCATCGTGGTGTTCGACGAGACGTTGGAGGCGATCGACCACGAGACGGATCAGATCTCCCGACGGTGCAGACAATTGCGTACCGTCTGGACACTCTGACCGTGTGTTGGTGGGGAGTTCGCTCCTCCAAAGGAGTTGGTGGCGCGCAGCGAGGACCACTTCTTTGAATTGATGCGCGAAGTAAGCGCAGCCGAGAATTCGAAGTCAATTTGGTAATGTGCAAAGCGTTCGAAGGTGGCTGAGACAGAGGGTCCTTGGCGGATCTGGCAAGTCACTCGGCATCAACTCTCTGCACGATACACTGCTGTTTGATGGTGGCGACGTGCTATCCTGCCTCCGACGAGCTGAACAAGCAAAGACTGGGACTCGCGTGGGGATGACAAGATCGCATCACGTCGCAGGTATCCGTTGGCAGCGAGCGACACACATTCGAGAATATTTCAAGGAGTGATGGTCCATAGTTTGCCGTTTTGGGGGTTGTGGGAACCCTCTCTCCTCTCATTTATCCTCCAATCACAGTGTGTCAGCACAGTCTTTTCGACCAATCCACACTTTGCTTCTCACCCACCACAACGCACTGTGTACCGCAATTATATTAGCAACACCAGTCGCCTCGGCAAACGCAACCAAATCAACGTACTGCAGTCCGCAAAAGTCTAAACGGCGCCGCCCAGCAGCTCTTTTGCTCGGTTTGATTGGCCAAGAAGCGTCCTTCACCGTCGCCGCCCGCTCGCTCGCCGTGCTCCTCCATCTGCCTGCCTGCCGCCTGCGCGGAGCCGCCTGCCCGTCGGCGCCATTCGCACGAAAAGGAGCAAGCCGAGCGCTTCCACCGCACCCCCCGCCGCCCCTCGCACACCCAGCAGAGCCGCAGCCATGGGCGTCAACACGAACGAGGCGTCGCCGTCGACCGCCGAGGGTGACCACCACGCCGCCGGCAGCGCCACGGCCGTCAAGTACCGCCTTGTGGAGGCCGAGGAGGTGGATACGTCGCCCAAGTCGACGGCCGCGGGCCCGCGCGCGGCCAAGCCCAAGAAGAAGGGCAAGCTTAACTGGTCCCAGTTCATGGAAGGCGACGAGTTCGACCGCCAGTCGGACGAGTCCAGCACCAGCGTTGGCGCGGGCGCCGCCGCCGCCAGCGCTGCTGCGACCGCCTCCAACTCCAACGGTCACCACCACGAGGACTCTCGCTCGCGCGGCCCCCGCGGCCGCGGCGGTCGCTTCGGCGGACGTGGCGGTGCGTTTCTGCGTTGACTTGTGCGGCGGTGGATGTGGAGCCAGTCGACTGACGGACGGACTCTTGGTGTGACACAGGCCGATTCAACGGCCGCCGCCCGTACTACGACGACAACGGCGTGTACTACAACGGCGTGTACGTGCCCAACCCGGACACGACGGTGACGGCGCAGTGGGCCCGCAACCAAATGTACGTCGATGATGTGATGGCGAGAGGATTCGAGGCGTGTGGCTCACCGTTCCGCGCTTAATACGCCTGCAGCGAGTTCTACTTCACGCCGGACAACCTTGTGCGCGACATCTTCTTGCGACAGCACATGGACGTGGACGGCTACGTGCCGCTGGCGTTTGTGGGCAGCTTCCAGGCCGTGTTCTCCATGCACCAGGACTACCCGTCGCTGCTGGCGACCATGAAGGAGTCCGAGTTCCTCGAGCTGGACGAGACGAACGAGAAGATCCGTCTTCGCAACGGCTGGCAGCAGTGGCTCTGGCCGAACGCCGAGGGCAGCTACGGCGTCCCGCGCTACGTCAAGGTGGCGGAGGACGCGGAGAGCGAGGAGGCCAAGTAGACGCCGGCGTCCGATCCCAGCGACGCACAGCCGAAGCCGGAGGAGAAACCACGCGAGACACGAGCGCGTGGAGCAGGAGGGAGGACGTCACGGCGCGGGGGGCAGGCGGCAGCGGTCTCCCATTGGCGCCTGGCGTCTTGCGTCCGCGCGTTTAGGCTGCATTTCCTTTATATATGATGCGTACGACGACCGAGTAGATTATCCATCCACGCCAACACCTTGTTGCGTTTAGACACGAAAAAGCAAATAAAAAGCACCAGAAACAGCACATGGAGGCTGGCGCTCGGCTGCTCCTGCTCGTGCCGTCAGTTAGCGCCGGTGTGCTCGCTCTGGGCTCGAAGTCGCTGTTGAAAGACTTCTAGGGGCAGAAATGCAAGGCGCTGGCCGCGTTTGCGGCCCACGTTCAGCTCGTTGCACCTGTCACGTGCTTCGTCGTACGTGCACGTCATCGGATCGCCCTGATCTCAGTCCACAAACTCGTCAGTTGGTTCGAGATCAAGGCGTTCACCGCGTCAAGGTCGTGAGCGCTACGCACCTGCTGCACCAGCTCCTGTCGCTGGCGGAAGTCGGTGCGCGTCGAGTAGAACACATACTCCCGACTCAAGAGCGCCGCATTGGCTGGTGTCGATGGAGATGAATTGCTGCTTCGAACGGCATTGACACCCTCGCTGTGGATTTGTTTTGCCTGGATGGCAGCCGACTTGGACACGCCTCCGTGCCGACGGAGCGCCTCGGACTTGCCACGCTGCTGGAACGCACTCTGGACAGCCACCATGCCACTGAACGCGCTCAGCAGCGCGGTTGACACGTCCTCCGCTACTGCAGGTGGCTCTAGCACTCGCAAGGCTCCAGCGACAGCTTCAAGCGTCGATACACACCCGGTCATGGGCTCGCTTGGCAAACAACGACAGGTGAATCACGACACAGCAGCCCGTCAATCTCCCGCCCACCCTGTCGACTCGCTTCCCAGTCAGCAGCATGTCACGCTACCGTCTCAAGTCGCCGTAGATGCTCCCGCTGCTCTGAGATGGACCCTCGGCTCCACGCTCCGTCGTCGTGCCGGCGCCTAGGCAAACGTACTCGAAGCGTTTGCCGCGGCGGCGCCAGTTCTCGGCCGCCTTTGCCCAGTGCTCGCGGTTGTGGAACGCGATCTTCTTGGCCTCGGTCCACGTGCCGTCAATCACGACCAGCAACACGCGATGGTCACCCACCGCACCGACAGAACTCGGCGCCTGTCCTCGATCACCTGCAAGGCCAAGCTCGCCAAGCAGCTCGCCGTCCAGCAGCTTGGCCTGCGCGTCCGGGAAGAGCACGAGCGCCGCGTCGAAGCCCGGGTCCTCCGCGTACAGGAGCTCATCCAGGCGCTTATCAGCCCCGACGCTGCAGTCGCAGTGCTCGGCCACGCGCACGACGTCCACGTCCCGCTCCAGCACCAGCCGCAGCACAGGGACCGACGAGAGGGCCTGCCGCCGCCGCTGCTCGCGCTCGTGCTGCAGCACCAGCACGCGCGTCACGGCCGTGCGGACTTGGCGCGAGGGTAGCGAGTCGCAGTAGCATGCGCGCGGCGGGCGGCCGCAGCGCTCGCAGGCCGCCCGCTTCAACCGCTTCGACTGCTCTCCCCCGCTCATGCTGTCGCTTGCCGCTTTAACGATTGGTTGGTGCGCAGCACGCCTCGGGGGCTGTCCAAGTCGGCATGCAGCAACGAGAAGCACCAAGGCGGTGTGACTCTTTGTTGCATGACTTTCGCCTCGATCCTGACAGTCATGGGAATGACACGATTGGGAACGAACGCGGTGTTTTACAGCAAGTCTGATGGCGCGGGTCGCATTGCTTACGTCTCTTACGAGCGCGCCGAGAGGGAGAAGGTCTCCCCCGCGGCGACGAGCACACTAGTCGCGTGTATAAGCTTAGGCGGTGGGCTGGAAGGCCTCGGCCGGGGCGGCCACGGGCACGACGGCCGGCTGCGGCTCGACGTACGGGCGGTACACCTCCTCCTTGGGCTCGAGGATCGTGACGACGTCGTCGAGCTGGCGCTTGGGGCCCTGCTTTCCCGTCGGGTCGTGCGGCAGCATGATCGACACCTTGACGCCGAGCACGCCCTGGCGCATGAGCACGTGGCGCACGGCCGTGTCGACGTACTCCATGCCGGCGTTACCCGTCTTGACCATGTAGCCCTCCTTGAACTTCATCGACTTGGCACGCTGCGCGCGCAGCTTGCCCGAGACGATGACCTCCACGCCCTTGGCGCCGGCCTCCATGACGAAGCGCACGACCGAGTAGCACGCGCGGCGCACGGCGAGGCCGCCCAGCAGGCGGTACTTGAGCGACTCGGCCTGCGCCTGCGAGCACAGCCCGCGGTTGGCCACGCGCTCCGCGTACAGCTCGACGGCGCCGTCCGGGAAGTTGAAGCGCTTCTGCACGACCGACGTGAGCGCGCGGATGCGCTGGCCCTTCTCGCCCAGCACCTCCTGCGTGCGCGTGGCGCGGATGATGATCTCCGTGCGCATGGGCGTCACGCGCACCTCGACTCCGCTGTAGCCATCGCCGTAGAGCTCGCGCTGCAGCAGCTCGTTCAGCTCGGCGTAGAACACGCCGTCCGCGACGAACTTGCGCTTCTTGGAGATGTTGGCGGCCATCGTGACTTGATTCCTGTAAGCAAATTCAGACTGTTGGCGTCCATTGCCATTGGCGGCGGCTGAGGGAGCCGCTCGCCGCCCGGAATCGGTGGTAGCCAAGCGTTTGGGGTCGACTGTCCCGAATTTGGGGTGGATCATCCCGAACGGGATGAGTGGATGAGTGAGAGCCCGGATTGGTGGAAATTGGGAACATGTACCGGAGTGCAGCGAATACAAGGTGGGTGCTTTATTTAGAGGGGACACTATTTGAAAGTCTTTTGACAAGGAATGGCAACTTGAGCAAGCAGCCAACATCAACATGGAGACCGTCGGAGGTGACGGAGTGCCGGCGACGAAGAAGCAGCGGCTCGCGCTGCTCATCCGGCGCGGGACGGACATGGCGGACGCGCAGCGGCGGCGTGAGGACCAGCAGAGTCGCGGCGGCCGGTCGTCGGAGGCGCCAGCGGTGGCAGCGACGCCCGCGGCTGCGGCTGCGATGGAGCCGACGAGGTCGACGCACTGGGACCAGAGGGACGACGCGAGGCTGCGCGAGCTGGTCGAGCGGTACGGAGAAGGCGACTGGCGCCGCATTGCCGCCGAGCTGGGACCCGCGCGCTCACGTAAGCGCTGCCGCGAGCGGTACGTCAACCACCTCGCGCCGGCGCTTCACAAGGCGCCGTGGACGCGCGAGGAACACGCGCAGGCAATCGCACTGCACCGAGAGTTTGGCTCCAAGTGGGCGACGATCGCGCGGCAGATGGAAGGAAGAGGGCCCGACGACGTCAAGAATCGGCTTCGGCTCCTCACGGACGCAGAGGGGAGAGACCGCGAAGACAAGGCAGCGCTCGGGTGGTCGCAGGCAGAGACCGAGGCGCTGCGGGGGCTGGTGCGCAAGCACGGCGCGCGCAACTGGCTGCTGATCGCGTCGCAGCTGCCTGGCGGCCGCACGGACCAGCAGTGCATGCAGCACTGGCACCGTGTGGCGGACGAGGCGATCGTCAAGGGCCGAGGGTCGTGGACGGCCGAGGAAGACGCGCTGCTGCTCTCCAAGGTGCAGGAGCTCGGACACCACTGGGCCAAGGTCAGGTGGTCATCATGTTTGACCTGCCGATCAGTGGGTGTTGATGCTGTTTGGCTCTTGCTGCGATCGGTGTGGCTGCGGCAGATTGCCCAGCACTTGCCCGGCCGGGTAGGAAAGCAGTGCCGAGAACGGTTCCTCAACCATGTCGATCCTTCCATCAACAAGGTTGGTGTCGCGTCGCAATCTTGATTGAGTCGGAGGAACTTTACTCAGTGGTAGTCACTCGTGGTCCGTGTTTGTCTCCTGTGCGTGCCCATACGATACGTAGGGAGCGTGGACGGCCGAGGAGGAAGAGCTTTTGCACCGAGAATACGACAAGCATCCGTCACAGTGGGTTCGAATCGCACAGGCGCTTCCCGGACGCAGCGCGAACGCCATCAAGAACCACTGGCATGTGATAAAAAGACTCCGCCCTGTTTCATGACCATCCGTCATCTCGAGGCTGCCACCGATTGCCATGGTAATGAGCTAAAATATCCATGTGCCGTCTTCAAAGTGGCGCGACTGCCCTCGAAGAAAGCGCACCGCCAAAGTGGAGACAGACGTCGCTGTTCACTTGGTTGAGGATGTTGTTGAACCCGGTCGCCAGCACTCTGAGCCTCACCGCTTGAGCAGAAGAGCACTTCCGTCGGACATATCGAAGCATCTTCAAGGCAGAGTCGAGCGAGCGGTTCTCGACCTCCACGAGTATTCGCGAGTAAATAGCGTCAAAGGCGGGCCTCGCAGCTTGCCCGACGAGGTCGTCGACTTCCGGGTTATCAGTGTACCCGCCAGCAAGTTCGATGAGCTCATCGAAGAGCGACTCGATGGATGGAAGCGGCTCCGTGGCTGGAGGACGCTTCTGCGGCGAGGTTGATGCAGTCGGTGAGCGAGAACGAAGAGGGGAAACCCTCGCCGTCGGCTTCCGCTTCTTGGCGTGCCGGTCGATTTCCTTTCGAATCACGAACGGCAGCGCATGGTAGACTTCCGAGTCGATTTGGGACATTCGGATGTCGTCCAGCGCGTTCGTTTCTCCGTGATTTGGGGATGCGATGGCTCCATCTCCATAAGCTGCTTCGAACAGGCTCCGCTTCCGAGGCATTTTCATTGCCGCCTTGGTCCCGGCTTTTGGCAGTGGCCTCGGAACAATTGGAGGTTGAGCACCAGCTCCGACAGCAGGCGTCGGCTTCCGATACGAGCTGATAACCTCCTCTCGAAGACTTGGCGGGAGCGCGTCGAGGACGTCCGTGTCAAGCTGGGATAGCCCAGTGGAGTAGTTGTGAGTCGCTTGAACAGATTGGTCGCGATCTTCTTTCGCTTCTTCATTGCTGTCTTCGGTCTTTGCATTTTGCTCTGCCGATCTTTTCGAATCCGCGAGCCATGTTTGGATCAACTTCCCAGATACCGAGGTCGTTTCTTGAGGGCCACTCGGCACAAGCTTCGTCGCTTGAATCCCCACGCCACGCAGATCTTCGCACGGGAGTCGAAATTGGCGTAGAAGCTCAATGCAAATCGCCGCAATGGTCTGATGGTGCTCTGTCGCGCTTGGCAGCATGTGACTCTTGGAGTAGTTGTCACAAATGCCATGCCCCATGTATTTGATCGGCTCGACTGGTTGGCCTTCTTGCCGCTTTTTGATCAGCAACGTCAGGCACTTGGTGCGCACTTTGAGACTGCGTAGACGCGAGCTCAGCTCCTCACTCAGCGCCGACATGAACTCGGTCACTTCTGTCCATGTATCAAAGCGGATACCAAAGTTGACCACCGTCGAGACACTCTTACGCATCGAGTTGGCTTCGATCGACAGTGGACGCTCGTCGATACCCCGTGCATAGTTATACAACATATCGCTTGACGACTTGCCGAAATGCCGAAGGAGCTCCGGTCTAGAGAGTGCACGCAGCTGCTGCACATCTTCCATCCCAAGCGCCTCGAACTTGTGGCCCATTTGGCGTCCGACGCCTGGGAGGTCTCGAATCTTGAGAGTCAGCATGAACGCCTTGGCGTCGTCGGGCGTGCCAATCTGGAAAATGCCGTTCGGCTTGGCTTTTTTGGACGCGAGCTTGGCTAACAGAATGTTAAAGGAGACGCCGACGCTCGCGGCGCAGCGCGTCTGGGCGAAGATCTGCTCGCGCAGTTGCGTGGCCTTTTCCAGTCCGTTGGTTGCCCGCTCGAACTCGAGGAACGCTTCGTCGCAGCTGATCGCTTGCACAAACGGCGTGTGCGAGAAGAAAATGTCGTAGATCTGGAAAGAGACCTTCTCGATCGCGCTGAAATTGTACGGCAGCACTACCAGCGCCGGGCAGAGCTCCTTGGCGGTCTGCATGAACATGCCAGCACGCACCCCTTTGTCTCGAGCAAGGTAGTTGCAAGACGAGATTTCGGACGAGCCGGCGTTCCCAGAGTGCGCCACGGCGATCGGGGCCCCTTCCAGATCGGGCCTATCCCTCACGGCCACCGCGACGAAGAAACAGTCCATGTCAACGTGCAGGATCACGCGGTGCGGAGAGGCTGGGGACTCGTGCTTGAACCGGTCGCCCGTGTACTTGGCCTGAAACTCGGCCGCTCTCTGCTGGAACGTCGTGCGCCATGACCCAATGTGGTGCAGTCGCGACTTGGCGAAGAAGTGGCGAACAAACTTGGCGGGGCCGTCTCGGGTGGAGTTGGTCTTCCCAGCGTCCAGGCCGCGTCGGTCGCTGCTACCTGCCGGAGGGTGAGCTTGGGCCACGAGCTCATTGACGGAGCTGCCCTCTTCCAGGTGTTCGAGATCCGCGACGTCCGATCCGTTGTCGCTCCCGCTCTGATCTAAATCCCTGCTCCCGTCTGTCGTCAAAACTGCCACATCGTCGGGCAGTTCCGCTGCAGTGTCGCCTCCGGTGACCACATCTGGCAGTATGACCGGCGATGTCCTAGCGAGAGACCGCGCGCTGGACCCCGGCGACTCGCCACTGAGCAGCGAGCTGGGTAGGCTGCTCTGCGTCGGGTCCGCGAATCCGCGGTAGAGGAACGGCTGCACGGGCAGCAGCTTCTTGCGCTCGATGCTCTGGACGATCCAGTTGGGATGCACCACCGGCAGCGGCCGCCGCGTCCTCCTGACGCACACAGAGGGAGAGAACGAGAGAGAGGAAGCGACCGACAATGCGAGTGCGCCTTCAGTCAGACCGGCGGCGTGGTGATCCCATCGACCAGCAGCCGCGAGTGCACGCCACGCACTTGAGCTGCCGCAGCTTGGACCCGGACAGGCGCGTGGCGACGATGTGGGTCACGCGGCCCGTCTCGTAGTGCTCGAAGCCGCCGCCGTGCGCGAGCACCAGCAGCCGCAGCTCCTCCTTGCCCGGCACCGTGTACCCGTCCACGAAGACGTGCACGCCGGCGAACAGCGCGGCGGCCTTGTCGGCGTCATTGGACGCGCCGCCGGACGCGTCGCTGGACAGCCGCAGGTTCACATTCTGCCGCCGAAGCTTCTGGATCTTGTGGGAAAAGTACACGCCGAAGCTCCCGCCGTGGTGCTCGCCCGGGCGCGGCGCCGGCGCCGGCGCCTCCTTCCCGCCATCGCCGCCATCTCCGCCATCTCCTGCTCGGCGCATGGGCGGCGGGTTACCATTGGCATTCTCAAGTTGACAAAACAAATCGCCGCGTGCGAGTAATAGCCAATCATCGCGCTACATTTCCTTTTCACCCATTTTTTTGCGATAAAGCTCGTTTTGTGAAATAAAAAATGGAGCCACTCGCTTCCTCTTTTTGTGATTTTGCAAGATTTTCAAACAAAAACACACCGTAATTTGCGTTTGCCAAAAAAATCGATTCTTCAGGAATCGAGCCTGCATGAACTAACTCAGAGTAAACAACTAGATTCCACGTTTTCACAAATCCACAGATATATTATATTCCAGAAATTCTTCAAGTTCATCAAGTGATCAAACAAATATCATATTTGAAAGTACACCATAATAGTTAGGATATTGTAAGTTTATCCAGTTTAGATAGGTTTTTTAGACTTTATAAAAATGGACTACTGAGGCACAAAAAATGAGGGAAAATATACTGATTTAAAACAGACTCTTTCCCTCTATTTTAACAGCGATTCAGACAAAGATATGTATTATATTGAGCCAATCCTATCTGCCGAAAATCTGCCTATTCAAGTTAAATCAGTAGATAGTGTTTTGGTCGATTTGAGCTAATCACCGGTGAGTAACCTCTTGTGTAAACTCTACGGGTTACTGTGCGCGTCTAATCCTCAGGGGGTGGGGTTTTCGCCTCGATTCTAGCGAATCAGATCCGAGATAGGGACACGCCTCCTCGACTGGTTGCGCCATCTGCACTTGGCGTTTGTATGCCAGCAGCTCCGTGACCTTCATCATCGACCGGACACCAGCGTCAGTGGCGTCGGTGGCGCGCCGGCAGTCTGAGACTTTGACGACGGCCGTCACTGCGTCCGTGTCCGTCCTCGCGCCCGCCCGCCCGCTCGCCTCCTGCATCCGTCCTCTCGTCCGCCCGCCTTCGTCATGGCCCCCATCACGCTCTCCTCCGGCGACCACGGGCTCCCGCCGACCGACGCGCAGGCCGCGGCGCCTCCGTCGTCGTCGTCGCCCAGCGCGATGCTCTCGCTCGGGTCGGCGGGCCCGGTGAAGCAGCAGCAGGCGCCGCATGCGTCCCCCGAGCCGGCGGCGACCTCACTCGAGGCGCTGTCCATGACGCTGCCGACGCGCTCGGCCAAGGACTACGAGGAGGACAAGGCCAAGCTGGAGAAGATGGCCGCGGCCGTCACGGTGCTGCTTGAGGTGCGTCGCGACTGCTGTGCCAGCGACTGCTGCTGCTGCTGCTGCTGTTGGCGGTGCTTGTTGCGTAGAGGCCGCCTGGCTTGCTGACGCTCTGTCGCTCGACTGCGCAGTGCATCGGCGAGGACCCGCGGCGCGAGGGACTGGTCAAGACGCCCATGCGCATGGCCAAGGCCATGCTGTACAACACCAAGGGCTACGGCCAGAGCCTCGCGGACGTGCTGAACGAGGCCGTGTTCGAAGAGGACCACGAAGAGATGGTCATCGTGCGCGACATCGACCTGTACTCCATGTGTGAGCACCACATGGTGCCCTTCACGGGCAAAGTGCACATCGGCTACATCCCGAACGGCAAGGTGCTCGGCCTGAGCAAGCTCGCGCGCGTCTCGGAGGTCTTCGCGCGCCGCCTGCAGGTGCAGGAGCGCCTGACCAAGCAGATCGCTAACGCCATCATGGGGGTCATCCAGCCCAAGGGCGTCGCCGTCGTCATCGAGGCCACGCACATGTGCATGGTCATGCGCGGCGTCGAGAAGAGCGGCGCCAGTACCGTCACCAGCTCGGTGCTCGGCGTCTTCAAGACGGACCCGCGCACGCGGAGCGAGTTCATGTCGCTCATCCACCGCCGGTAGACCGCGATCGGCGCTGTGCAGACCGACTGAAAAGCAGAAACACGGGCGATAGAGACGCGTTCGGTCAGCACGAAGACCAGAGGACGAGGATGTGAAGCCATGCGGACATGAGCGATCGAGACCACGAGGCGAGAGAGACCAGCGCGACGCTCGGCACAAATGCAAATGCAGAGCGCACGAAGGGTGTGCAAAAGTAGATGAAGATGGAACGGCATGCCGTCAGAAGAGTCAACCAAGGAAGGCGAGCAGAAGAGCAGAGCGCCTCGAGCAGCCCACCTTGCTTCGCTCTGGTGAAAGCGTATAAGAATGTACGTTGTGCATTGCTCTTCCTAATTCGCGCCGCGTTCTCCTCTTCATGAAGGCATCAGTCCTCGATCCGCAAAGTCAACTGCAAAGCTGATGCGCGTCGACAGCGGATGCGGAGCAGTGCAGGGATGTGTTGCGCGTGGTCGTGGTCGTGCTGGTTTACGAGTAATCCGAGTCGACCGCAACGATGAGAGCCAGGTAGTTCACGTCCGAGGTCGTCGCGCGGCCATCGCGGAAAGCAAACTGGTGCGCGAGCGCCTGGACTTCACGCGGTGACAGGTTCACTTTCATCATGTCGAGCACGGCGGCGAACTGGAACTTGGTCACCCTCCCGATCTTGTTGTGGTCGTAGTCCTGGAAGTACGGCTTCATGTGCAGTCGGCGGTGGTTCACTTCGACACGAAGCCGGTCCAAAACGCGCTGCACTTGCTCGTTGATCGCGTGTGAGATGTCGTTCGCCGTCGTGCCGAAGCTTGAGACAGCGTGAGCTGACGGCGATGCTGGCATGTCGTGTGACAAATCGACGGCTTCTAAGAATGCGCGCCAGTCAATCTTGTCCCCATTCTTTTCCGACCGGAAATGTTGGTCCAGGGCCTGGACATCTGCCTCGGTTACCACGCATCCGCTCCGATTGATGGCCGTGTGGAACTTGGCCACGGTGATCTCGCCTGTGCGTAGCTTGTCTCCTTCGACGATGAACTCCTTGATGCGGATTCGCTTGGCGCTGAGCTGTCGACGAAGCTCGGCCAGAAGTGGAGCCAACGCCGCCAACCCCGTCGCGCGATCTCGGGCGTCGCGTCTACCACCAGCGTTTGTTCCCGTCCCGCCTGTGCTGTACAGCTCCTGCCGATACGCAACGCTGCTAGGCAGGACGACTGCCTCGGGCGAATCTTCCTCTCCGCCGAGCGCTGATGATACGTCGAGAGCCTTCAGGAATGCGCGGTAGTTGACGTCGCAGATGGAACTGAGCGTCGTCCCGGTACCTTTCGCGCTTTGTTCGCGGAACTTAATAAGCAGAAGTCGTGCCTGCGACGCATCGGCAGGCAACAGCGCAAACATGGAAAGCACGCGCTCAAACTTGGTGGCCGAAATGTATCCCTGACGCGAGCGGTCAAAGTCCTCAAACGCTGGCTTGATGTCGAGTCGCTGGCGGTCTATCGCCTGTTTCATCAAGCGCACCGTCCGGGTCACTGCACGCTCTTGCTCGGTTGTCAGCTCGAGTTCAACTTTGGTGCCTCCGAATTGCTCTCCGCGTGTCTGAAGACCACTGAGGTCGTGACGTGGGGCACGCTCGAGTCCCTTCACCGTGAAGACGCTATCCACGTCCTCGACAAATGCTTTCCACGAGATCCAGTGCTTCCCGAGACTGTCAACCTCTTCGCACGCATAAGCATCTCCTAGCAAATCCATCTCCTCGCTTGACAGGACGAGACCAGCAGCGTTGAGACCGGCGCGGAACTGTGCAGCAGTGATCTTGCCGTGACGAAGCTTATCGAAGTCTCGGTAATATTCGTCGAGCCGCACACGGTCGCGCTTCACGGATACTTTGACGTATCGGAGCAGCATGGGGACCGGTCTTGGGCCTGCACGAGTTACGTTGTCCTCGAACGGGTCGGACTGCAGCTTGCTGGGGGAGATTATCTCGGATCCCACATGGGCGGACGAAGGCCTGGCCACCCTCTGCGTCCCAGCATCCCAGTGCTCCAGGTCGTAGCAGAAGTTGACGTAGTTGACGAAGCGGTCGCCGTAGGCGCTCTCATACCTCTTGAGCAGCACGCGACGCTCGATGTCGCTGGACAGGGTGAGTTTAAACATGGCCATGACGCGGAAGAACTGCTCGACCGTGATGTGTTCACGCCGCCCGCGGTCAAAGTCCTGGAACGAAGGCTTGAGCAGGACGCGACGAGTGGAGCAGAATACGTTGAGTCGCTGCATCATCGCGCGGTGGGTCTCTTGTTCGCTGTCGCTCAAGGTCCCGCGAACCTCACGGGTGCACCGAGGACCGGGACCATTGCTGAATGTCACTGCCGCGAGCGATTCCAATATGTCGTCATGAGCTCCTTGCGCGCTGACACCAACGTTGTTGTCAGCGATGCAACTCCCACGGCTGGTATTCTGGCCGTCAACACACTGGCAGAATCGGATGTAGTCGACCTTGGTCGTGTCAAGCGACTTGACAGCGTATTTGTTGACAAGCCCGTCCAGGTCGGACTCCGACACGAACGAGAAGCACAACTTTACGCAGCGCCGGAACTGGGCCTCGGTACACTTTCCCGTGCGCAATGGGTCGAAGTCGGTGAAAAAGCTCTTGGTTCGGATGCGATCACGAGTTGCTATCTCTGAAAGCGAAGCCTCAAGCTCGCGCATTGCGTTGCCATCTTCATCCCCAGAGGTTCCGTACCCAGAAGTGGCAGGAGCCGAAAAGTGTCGTCGTTCTGGCGAGCGGGGAATGGCGGCTTGCGGCTCGGCCCCGGCAGCAGCAGGACAAATGTCGAAATGAATCGCCCTGTAGTACACGTCAAGGTCGTCGCTGTAGGCCTTGAGCAACACAGTCAGTTCGTTGGCCGAAAGCTCCACGATGTCAAGAAGGTCGCGGACAAACTGTGTCTTCGTCACTTTGCCCGCGTTGCTTCGATCAAAGTCGCGGAAAACATCCTTGAGCACGATGCCCTTGGTCGTGACAGCCGCGAGCAGCTTGCTCTTGACGCGAGTCAAGACCTCCTCCTCCTGTCCACTTACTGGTGCTGGGGTGAAGCGCGCCTGTATCGGCATCTCGACTGCTCGCCCTGCGGTCGATCGGAACTCCGGCTTGGACTCGAGACCCTTCACTGTGAAAACCTTGTCCATCAAATCGCAGAACCGACGGTAGTCGACGAATGACGGGTCGTCTGGTATGCGGTACTTCGCCAAGAGTGTGGTCACTTCGCTCGGCGAAAGCTGCAGCCCGCTCACGTCGAGTGCACGCTTGAACTGCTCGACCTTGATCTTCTTGACTCGATGAACATCGAACGTCTTCATGAACTCCTCGAGGCGGATCCGGCGCTGCTTGCACAGCACACGGATTTTGGCCTTCAGCGACCGGAACTCCGGCGAGCCGTGCATCGTTGTCGCGCTCGAGGCCTCGCGCGCTGCAGAATACACGTGTGATGCGTTCTCGAGGCGCCAAGTGTGGATAAGTGCGACAACGAATGCTGAGGCCCACAAAGTCGAGGTGAGTGGATGTTGGTTTCCGTGGTTGAGAGTTCGTTTTTAGGCTGATCAAGAATAGAGCAGCATGGCAGCAGAGAATCTGACCAGCACCGTCGAGCCAAGAATATGCCGCGCTTCAGCTCACCACAACAACAAAAAGGTAAGTTGAAGTGACAAACTCAACGTCAAAGAAGCAAAGCAAACATCCAGCAACCAAAATGAAAATCGGTTGTACAAAGCCAAGTCTACTTACACGCTTCTCACAGCCCAACACCTGACTACACTCTCTTCGCTACCTTACTTGCGGAGACGACGCTCCTCGTACTCCGCGAACACCTCCTCCGCCGTCTTGCCAGACGTCTCCGGAACCAGCTTGAGCGACAGCAGGTAGAAGAGCGCCAGGAGCACCACGAACGG
>JAADYB010000691.1:0-15030 GCA_023338075.1 Phytopythium litorale | reverse complement strand
TCTGAGATACGGGCCACGAGACGTTGAATAGTCCTCGTGTCAACGTGCTTCTTGACCTCGCTGGGGTTGACAGCAGCAGCTATTGCGTCCCCACCACCTAGCGTCCGAGAATTCTCGGAGAAGGCTGTAGTGTGGGTGTTTTGCTGAACAGGAGGACAAACGAGGTGCTGCAGTTTTCGGGTTAACACGTCGATGGAAGCTGGGACTCGTGGTCTTGCTGCTCCATCGCGTTCACTTGGCCCAACTCCGGGAATAGGTGCCGCCTGAGCGCTTCCTGCCTTTGATTGCTCGACTACTTGACGATGCATCAGTGCAAGCAAATGACCTTATTGTCCAAGACAGTGACATCATACCTGAATTGCTGACCCGAGCTGTTTGCAGGTCGAGGAATGCCATGCGACTCAGTAGCTTTGCCTGCTGGATGAGGAGTTCTTCGGACGTCCCCGCCCCCTTCACTCACCAGTTCAGGTTGTAAGATTCTTGCCTCGTAAAAGCGGTTGGGAACCGAACTTACCCCTTCAAGGTCGTTCATAAAGAACAGGATCTCGGCATCCACTAGTGCCTTATCCACGATGCTCTGCCGCGCCATCTCCTGCTCCTCACCCATCAGCCCTGATGGCCAGTGGAGCCAGAACGTGTTAGCTGTGTTAGATGGATCCCCGTGGCAGAATCACTCCCAGTGCACGTACGCCGCACGAGAGGCTTCATCGCGTCCCGATGAGGCTCTGGCATCATCGTGAACATGGCTAACCCGCGCGCCGCGGCGCTGAGCACAATGGTGAGCTCGCATCGGTTCAGCGTCTTGCACCCGCCGTTCTCCACCAGGCTCATGAGGACTGACGAGAGATCACAACAGCGCAGTTTGGTGGTAAGTCAACCCCATCTCTCGATTCATCCACAAGTCGCTTCAGAGCCGCACAGTCGAGCTTTTGGGCCTTCTTGGCGTCGACCACGAGTGCTAAACCGCTGAACAAGTCGATGGCCGCGATCCGGCCGCGCCGCTTGCGGTCGAGCGCCTGGAACATGGCCAGGAACTCGATCTTCCCCGCGGATGGACACAGCGGCGCGGCGATCGCGTGGAACGCCGAGAACACGAGGAAATGCTGTGCCTCCGGATCGCTGCGCCGCCGCCGCGCCTCCTGCTGGAAGCGCACGCGCAGCTGCTCGACCTCGGCCCATGCGCGCGGCACCAGCGGCCGCACCTGGCGCCGCAGCCCGCCGCCCTTGGACTGGCCGCCGCCCATACCTTTCTCCGGATCGCGCCAAGCAAAAAGTGCCTCAAGAGTCTCCACCTCGCCTTTCCGATACAAACTCCAGCATTGACGCTCTGCTACCCTCACAAGTTGAAGTTTCTGTCCAACACTCCAAGGGTTGCCCTCAGTACCGTGAGGATCTCAATAGAGCTCCGCTTACTTCTCGCCAAGAACAAACAGGAAGAAGGAGAAAATCCACCACCTCCCGCCTGAAGCGGCAAGCAGCAGACGCTGGCACTTGACGACAGGCGGCAGCCCCAAGGCAGGAGAACGACAGGGAGAGGCGGCTTCCGCGGCGAGCACCCGCGATGGAGAACAAGTTCATCCCGCAGGCGATCGAGATCGTCTCGCAGGCCATCACCGAGGACAACAACAAGAACTACAAGGAGGCCTTCCACCTTTACAAGAAGGCGCTGGACCACTTCATCATCGGTGTCAAATGTACGTCCGGCCGCGCTCGACAGATCGGAGGGGATCGCAGTGACTGATTCATCACATGGCGCGCAGATGAGAAGAACCCGACGTCGCGCGACATCATCATGCAGCGCGTTGAAGGATACATGTCCCGTGCCGAGCAACTACGCGAGCAGCTCGAGCGGCAGAACGCGCCGCGCGCTGTCGCCGCCGCTGCTGACGTTGACAAGTGCGTGTGGTTCATGCGCGTGTTAGTTCTGCTCAGCGGTGCATCCTCTAACAGCCTGTGGTGCATTGAAACAGGGGCGAGCGGAGCGACGAAGAGGAGACGGACGCAGAGACCGCAAAGCTGCGGGGGTCGCTCGCCTGTGCGTTGCTTGCTGCATCTATTGTTTGAGCGAGAGTGGTCTCTAATGGTGGTTCGAACGTCTCTTTAACGCTCGCTACAGCCGCTGTCGTCTCAGAGAAGCCAAACGTCAAATGGGACGATGTCGCCGGTCTCGGTCAAGCGAAAGAGGCGCTCAAAGAAGCCGTGATCTTGCCTGCTCGGTTCCCGCAGCTCTTCACGGGCAAGCGACGACCCTGGAAGGGCATTCTTCTCTACGGGGTACGCATTGCTCCCAAATGTGTGGTGCTCGTAATCCCCACTTTTGATCACTACTAATATGCATCTGCTTGAAGCCACCGGGTACCGGTAAGTCGTACCTCGCGCAGGCTGTGGCGACTGAGGCAGACGCCACGTTCTTCGCCGTGTCCTCGTCCAGTCTTGTGTCCAAGTGGCAAGGCGAGAGTGAGAAGTAAGTGAACACACCTTCACCAATGTATTTGCAGCAGACGCTGGACTAAAGCACAACATTGTCACCGCACAGGCTCGTGAAGAACCTGTTCGAAATGGCCCGCGAGCGCAAGCCGGCGATCATCTTCATTGACGAAATCGACTCGTTGTGCTCGAATCGATCGGAGGGGGAAAGCGACTCAACGCGGCGCATCAAGACCGAGTTCCTGGTGCAAATGCAAGGAGTGGGAAACTCCCACGACGGTATCCTCGTGCTTGGCGCGACGAACGTGCCATGGGAGCTCGACCCAGCCATGCGCCGACGGTGAGCTTGGTGGTGTCTGGGTTTCTGGTATGTGGGCCCTTTCTAATGTGCTTGCCATCACTCCTGTCGCTATGCTCAGGTTCGAAAAGCGCATTTACATCCCGCTTCCCGAGACGCATGCCCGGAAGTCGATGCTGACAATCCACCTCGGAGACACGCCAAATGCGCTGACTGACGAGAATTTCCAGACCATTGCCGAGAAGACTGAGGGGTGGGCTGAACCTTGTCTGTTTCATGTCTTTGGTCTGTTTCGTTGCGACTGACAGTGACTATGTTCGACTCGTTCGCATGATACAGGTGCTCAGGCTCTGACATTTCGGTGCTGGTGCGCGAGGCGTTGATGGAGCCGCTTCGAATGTGTCAGCAAGCGCGGTTCTTCACCCGCGTACGCTTTGCTAGCAGATCTGAGCTTGCATTTATCTTGCGGTACGACACTGACGGGCTGACACGACTCCAAAATGATCTGCATAGTGTGATGAGAAGGCTCGCCCCACTCGCAACGGGGCCTACGTCACACCGTGCGAAGACGATCCACCCTGCGCGTATTGCCACATGAAGCTCTCGAGCTGCTCGCCGAAGTGCGCCGAGTGCCTCGCACCGTGCCGGCGATGCGGTGCCCTTCGCATGCGTCTGTACGACTTGCCGGAGCGTGGCTTCTCGGACGACAAGCTCCGTCCGCCAATGATTTCAATGGTGAGATCCTTGTCCAAAGTTTTTTTTAATGGCGCCTGGTTTACCCGCGCTGATGCATATGTCGTGTGCAGAACGACTTCAAGCGCGTCATGGAGCACTCGGTCTCGTCCGTCGCGCCGGAGGAGCTGAATCGTTTCGTCAAGTGGACGCAGGAGTTTGGCCAGGAAGGTTAGATCTATTGTTGCTCTTGCGGGCTTGCTTTGGGCTGTGCAGGGTCCTTCCGATCCGAGAGGTATACATATCATCCTGCAACACTTCTACGGCTGCTTGGCGATCGTGTTGATGAGCGTGTCAAGCTCCACCGCGGGGAAATGGTAGTTCTCGTTGCAGAAGTGGCAGGTCAAGTCGACGCCGTCGCCGCCCGCCTCGGAAGCGACGCGCTTGAGCTCGCTCGCGCCAAGCTGCTGCAGCCGGGCGGCGAACCCGTCACGCGAGCAGCGGCAGAAGAAGTCGAGCGGCAGCTTCCTGCAGTTGCTTTCATCGATGGACGCGTCCGGGATGAGCTTGTTCAGGTAGTCGATCAGGTCCTTGTTGACCGTCAGCTCGTGCGCGCGGAACGGGTGAGCGTCGAAGCGCAGGTCTTCCAGCTCGTAGTGGCGCTCGTGTGGAACGGCGTCCGGCATCTTCTGCACGATGAAGCCGCAGCAGCGCGCGTGCTCAGCGTCCGTCACGTCGCTGTCGATGCGGACGATGGTCGGCACTTGCTCGGACACGTCGAAGAAGCTCTGCCAGTCGAGCTCCGGCACGCCGAAGGACTCGATGGTCGTGTCGTACGGCTTGCTCGAGCCGTACAGCACCTTGGACACGTGCATACTGCCTGCCAGCGCGGTCAGCAACAGAGGAGGACCGCCAACGCGCATGGACACCAGCCACGAACCTCGGTGCGGTTTGCCCAGCATCTCCAGGTCGACGTACTCGGCACGGCCACGCACCTGCTCCGACCCATTAACACCTCAGCTGGGTGGAGACGCAAGGGAGAAGCCTCAGAGCGAGCGACGCACCTCGCCGACCGCCATGGCCTCGGCGTAGATCTCGCGGATGGCGGGCGAGCGCACCGTGAGCTTGACGCGCTCCTCGCCCTTGAAGAAGGCGCTGAACATGGCGGTGCCGGCCATGTACTCGGCCCACAGCCGCGCGCCGTCGGACGCGGCGGGCAGAGCCCAGCGCCTCGCCGCCTCGTCCACTGTCGCGCGCGCCATGACGCCGGCGACGCGCAGGTTGCCCACGTGGCAGCGCAGCACCACGTCGCGCAGCGGCCGCTTCCACATGCCAGCCAGTTCTTTCAAGTTGGATCACGGTGGCATCAACTCGCCATCCAACACTTTGGGAGTTTATTAGTGTGCGTCACATGCATCAAGGGCGTGCGCCACATGAAACAAGGCCGTTCGTCTTGCAGCTCAAACCATGGCGGGAGTTTATTCATGTGCACCACGTTGATATAGGAGTTTGTTCCATGAAATTAGGACGCTCGCCCCACCTCACGCCGCCACACTCTTGCGCTGCAACATGAGCTGCCGCGCGAGCTGCTGCATGCGCACGCGGTCGCGCTCCTGCCGCTGCAGGATGCGCCACTGCTTTCGACACGCGGACGAGCTGGCCTCGGCCGGCAGCGGCTGCGCTCTCTTGGCTGCTGCGTCCGCCGGGTCGGTAGGCGCAGAGAGCGGCGAGAAGACGGCCGCCGCGTCGATGGCTCCGGGCAGGGAAGTGGGCAGACCGCTCTTGCTGCTACTGCGCGCGCCGACGGCCTCCGCACAGCGAGCGACCTGGTCCCAGACGCTGAGTAGCGAGGTTTTCATGGGCTCGTCAGCCGCGAACCGCTCGTTGCACACGGGCGAGTGCTCCCTGCTGCTGCACCCGACGGTGGCGGCCTCGTCCGCGTTGAAGACGCGCGAGCCGCAGCACGCGTACTTGGTCTCGGCGCCCTGACCGGTGATGGCTCCCGGGTGGAACGTGCACCGCGTCCACTCGAGGTACGTGCACCTCTTGTGGCAGCTAATGCAGTCGAACCAGTTGGTTGCTGCCCAGAGGTACCAGTAGACACCGGTCCAGCCCACGCGTCGGTCGTTGGCGAGTTCGCGGAGGAAGGTGTCGAGCTGCCACCCCACGGTCGCCTGGTGCTGCGCCGACAGCTCCCCGTGGCGGCCGATCGTTTGGCTGTTCTTCCGGCACCCAGGCAGTTGGCTGCCTGCGGCTTGCATCGAGTAGACGGTGTCACAGCATGCGCAGAGCTCGAGCTCCGGCAGCGCCTTGACGAGGCTGTCGACCTTGTTGCGCTGGAGCTTGGAGAGGATCTTGTCCTTGGGGTCCTGCAGCCGGTGCAGTTGTTCCGCGCTGCACTTGTCGGCGATGCGCGCGACGCTGGCATCCGAGAGGCAGGAGAGGTCGACGCGCAGCATGACGAACTCCTGCAGGCGGGCGGAGATGAAGCGCGCGCAGTCGTCGACGAGGTCGTCCATCTGCAGGAACTCGGACGAGACGAGGATGGACGCGATGTTGTCGAGCGACAGCCGCGGATGCCAGTCGGCCTCCTGCCGGCGGTGCATGTACTCAACCAGCAGCTCGAAGATGTCGACGTCGCAGTGCACCGAGATGTCGATCTCGTCCAGCTCGTTGCTGTCCGTGAGGAAGGCGCGGAAGTAGCGCATGGTGTCCAGCAGCTCGCCGCGCGCGCACGTAAAGTCCCTCGACGTCTTGCGGAACTCGTCGAACACGTGGATCACCACGTGTCGCGTCGTCACGGCCGTCGTCGTCGCCGTCACTCCCTTTGCCATCGACGTCATGGTCGAAGCGGTGCTGCTTGTTGCTGGTGGTGATGGCTGGAAGTACCGTGAGCGGCCCCAAGCGACGCGCAAAAGTGCAGGTCGTGACAGGTGCCACGCATCAATTATAACATCATAGAGTCGGTACGGTTCGACATCAGAGTGAGGTTTTATTCCCAGTTTGAGTTCCTTCCTTTTTTGAGTGGACATATTCCTAAGCATGATACAGACATGATAATTGTTGTCAAATAGCGATGCATTGCGCCACTTGTGTCGAGCAGAGTCGCCGCCCTTTTCGACGAGTCATTCCGTTCGTTCCACCTTCTGCGGATTTCCCCCCGACCTTCTCAGTGGGTGGATCTGGCGCGATAAAACCTCGCTCCTTCTGGAAGACTGGAAGCAGTTCTTCCCCACTCCCTCATCGTGAAGCTCGCGGGCCGGGACAAGAGAAGTTCCCGGAGAACCTCCGCGCGCTTGCTGCTGCCTGCCTGCCGCCGCCCGCCCGCCTGCCCGCTCGCCTGCCCGCCACTCCGCCACTCCGCCAGCATGTCGTTCCCCGCGGGCCGCGCGCCCGAGCGCAAGAACTACTTCAAGAAGACGATCGACGCCGATGAGGCGCGGCGCGGCCGCATGGAGACCACGGTGCAGATCCGCAAGAACATCAAGGACCGCATGAACCAGCGCCGGCGCATGGTGCGGAGCGTCGAGAGCGTGGAAAGGGAAGCATAACTGCGAGCAGGAAGGACTGACGGTCGCGTGCGTGGGCTTGTGCCGCAGGGAGAGGTCGAGGCGCCGGCGGGAACGCCCGCGCTGGGTGGCGACGCGGCCGGCGAGGTGTCGCTGGTGCAGCGGGTGCGTGGGTTGCTGCTCTCTATGCTGGTGATGGACAGGAGAATGGGGCTGACGATGGTAATGGTCTGTGCGTGGCGGCAGCTGGCCGAGCTGCCCAAGATGGTGGAGGGCGTGCAGTCACAGGACCCGACGGTGCAGCTGGAGGCCGTGACCAAGTTCCGCAAGCTGCTGTCGATCGGTGAGCGCCGCCGCCTGCCTTGCCGCTGCCGCCGGACCGACCCGCACTGACCGACTCGTGCCCCGCCCCACAGAGCGCAACCCGCCGATCCGCGAGGTGATTGAGACGGGCGTCGTGCCGCTATTCGTGCAGTTCCTGCAGCGCGAGGACTTCCCGACGCTGCAGTTCGAGGCGGCGTGGGCGCTGACCAACATCGCGTCGGGCACGTCGGCCGACACGGAGGTCGTGATCGGCCATGGCGCCGTGCCCATCTTCGTGCAGCTGCTGCTGTCGCCCAACGACGACGTCCGCGAGCAGGCGGTCTGGGCGCTGGGCAACATTGCCGGCGACTCGATCGAGTGCCGCGACATGGTCTTGCAGTGCGGTGCCCTACGCCCGCTCATGCAGCAGCTGACGGAGAACGCCAAGCCCACGATGCTGCGCAACGCGACGTGGACGCTGTCCAACTTCTGCCGCGGCAAGCCGCAGCCACAGTTCGAGCTGGTGGCGCCGGCGCTCCCGACGCTGGGCCAGCTCATCTACACGCACGACGAGGAGGTGCTGACGGACGCGTGCTGGGCGCTGTCGTACCTCTCGGACGGCTCGAACGAGAAGATCCAGGCGGTGATCGAGGCGGGCGTCTGCCGGCGCATCGTCGAGCTGCTCATGCACCACTCGCCGTCGGTGCAGACGCCGGCGCTGCGCACGGTCGGCAACATCGTCACGGGCGACGACATCCAGACGCAGGTGATTATCAACCTGAACGCGCTGCCGTGCCTGCGCGCGCTGCTGGAGAGCCCGAAGAAGGGCATCCGCAAGGAGGCGTGCTGGACGCTGTCGAACATCACGGCCGGCAACCAGGAACAGATTCAGTGCATCGTCGACGCCGACATCTTCGGGACGCTCATCAGCTTTTTGTCCACGGCCGAGTTCGACATCCGGAAGGAGGCGGCGTGGGCTGTGTCGAACGCCACGTCGGGTGGCTCCCCCGAGCAGATCATGCACCTCGTCCAGCTCGGTGAGTCTGCTCTTGGAGCGTATCGAGTGTCGTTGGTGCGCGGGGTTGCTGACTGACGTGGATAATGTCGTGCTGTGCAGGATGCATCAAGCCGCTGTGCGACCTGCTGGAGGTCAAGGACGCCAAGGTGGTGATTGTCGCGCTGGAGGGTCTGGAGAACATTCTGCGCGTCGGCGAGCAGCAGAAGACGGGCGAGTTCAACGAGATCGCCACGCTGATCGACGAGGCGGACGGCGTCAACAAGATCCAGTCGCTGCAGTACCACGCGAACGAGGGTACGTCCGCCTGGCTACTGGCTGGCTTGCTGGCTGGTGTGTCATATGGACGAGGTGGCTGACACTTGCTTCGTGCGATCCCAACAGACATCTACCAGAAGTCGATGAAGATCGTGGAAACGTACTTCAACGGCGAGGAGGACGCCGAGGACAGCCTGGCGCCAGACACGGACGCGAACGCGCAGCAGTTCCAGTTCGGCGCCACGGGCGACCAGCCCAACCTGTTCCAGTTCGGCAGCAACTAGATGTGGCGGCCAGCGAGACGCCGAGCGCGCGAGACGTGGAGACGCGAGGCACAGGAGCAGCACGACACCCACCAGCGATGGTGAGGAGGGGCGGCATGAAGAGAGAATGAATTCTGTATTGGTCAGTCGATTCGTGACTTCCTGGGAGTCAACGCTGTTGCTTCTCAATGAAACTTGGCACAAACTTGAGAATTGGGAACAAGCAGCGGGAAAGCAGAGGGCGACATGGGCAACCAGCTCAACTGCCTCGCGCAGTGCCACGCGTCCCACGAGAGCCGCCAGCGACTGCTGGCGCTGCAAAAAGGTGCGCTTCGTGCTTATCCGGTTGTCTGTGCGCTGGGCGGGTTCTTCGGGCCTCCTCGGCGTCGTGAGGCGTCGTGGACGCGAGTGCCTGACTTGCAACTCGTGACGGAGAGCAGGCGCGTACTTCTCGCGGAAGAAGCAGGTGCTGGGGCTCACGACGGGGTCGGAGAGGATCCACCTGCGCCTCAGCACCGACGAGCAGAGGTGAGAGTTAAGCGAGCGCAAAGACGAGTGGGCGGGTCGGTCTTGTTGCTTTCCTGCCACTCACCCGTCGGCAGTCTGCTGTGGAAGGTGCACGACTCGATCAAGGAGCCCGCGAAGATCGACCTGAGCGCCGTCAACGTCGTCCAAGCCCAAGGTGCGGATGCCAGGAGGCTCTGCGTAACTCCACAGGTCGCTTGCTGACCGACTGGCGTGCTTTTAGCTGCGCTGGGACTCAGCATCGCGTCCAGGAAGGGCGACACGCTGCTGGAAGTGGAGGCTGAGAGCGCGGCCGTGCGCGACGAGTGGGTGACGAGTCTGCAGCTGCTGTGCGAGGGCAGCAGCGCGGTGGAGGAGACGGCGGCCGAGGTCGAGAGCAAGCTCAAGTTTCGCCAGGTGCTGCAGGACCGCGCGCAGAAGCAGGTGTACTGGGCCAAGCGCACGCAGGAGCTGGAGGACCGCAAGCGCGACGCGGAGGAGCGCAAGAAGCGCTTCGCGGGCGCCGGCATGAAGTACACGGCGCTGGCCATGAGCAGCCGGACGTCGAGCGCGACCACGGCGGCGTCGGCGGCCGAGCAGTGAGCTGTGTCCGGCGTGAATGTCGTGGCGTTGGCAGGAAAAGTGTGGAGAGGGTGTGTAAAATGGACAATTCAATCAGGACAAAGGACAGTATCGCAGTTGAAAGCCGACCACAAAGTGCAGGCTGAGACCAGAGATGGCGACGCTCGAGCGCGTCCGCGAGCGGCTGCTGGCGTCGACAAGCGAGCGACTGGTGAGTGTAGAGCGCGAGCGGAGTGCTGCTCTTGCTCTCCGCCTGGCTGACAAGCTCTGGGTGCGCGCGCAGGTGATCTGTGTCTGCGCCGACGGCCGCGACTCGGAGTCGCGCGTGTTGGGCGACGCACTCAAGCGGGTCGCGCTCATCAAGCTGCAGATGAGTCCCAAGGTGAGGCAGGCGGCGTCTGCTGCTGCTGAGCTTGGTGGATAGCCGCTGATATGGTGCGGACGTGGATGTGCTTTTGCAGCATGAGATCGCCGTGGCGCAAGCAGCGACTCCGCTTCGCGTCGTGCAAAAGGTGAGGACAGAGGCAAGAGGTGATGCGGTTGGACGGGTAGCCTGGTGCTCAGAGCACTGATGCTCGCAGTTCACGCGGGATCCGATGGCGGTGGAGCGAGCACTTGATGAGGCGACGCGTCCGCGAGACAGCTTCCTCCATGATACGCTGGTCGTGGACGCGCTGCTGGGAGACGCCGCGCGCTTCTTCAGCCGCTGCGATGCGGACAATGGCACGAGCGAGGTGAGGTGTGGACAGTGACAATCAATGCAAGAGATCGCGGTATAATGGGGACCATGTGGTTTGCAGAGCGCGGTGTCGCCTCCAAGCTACCGGTTGCTGGTCATCATCCGACAGAACCGGCAGGTGAGTGCGGCTCGGGCAGCGCTCGTAATGCTGGCGATTCTCATCGCAGTCGGTCATGAGCAGGTCCCGCAGATTGTCGCCAGGCAGTCCGGACTCGGCGACGCGTTCCTTGCCAACCCGCGCTTCTCATTGGATGTGGTGTACTGGCACGTCAATGACTCCATCGAGCAAACTCAGGTATTGCTGCGCACGATCGATCGCTTGCTGTCCGTCGCTTGTGGGACGCAAGGGTCTGACTGCGCCTTGCAAACTGCAGGACGTGTTCGACCAGCTCTGCGCCTTCGATAGCAGCGATCCGCTTGCCAATTTTTACTTCGCCGAAGTCGGTGACTCACTCGAGCGACTGCATCAGGTGAGTTGCGAGCACGCCCCAGTCACTCACATCCCGCACCACTCTCAGCGGACAGAACACCCGTTTCCCTCATAAAATTACTGACCCGTTACTTGGCCGGCAACAGGTTCTCGTGTTGATGCTATCGAACCCGGCGCATCGCACGGGCCAAGACGCGGCGGAGCAACTGCTGTGGTCGACATTCTCGCCAAACCCGTCGGTCGAATCGGGAGCGCGCTGAAAAGGAGTGCACACCCGTGATCGATAAATAAATTACAGACCTGCCGCTGCTCGCGGGATGTCGGCTGCTGCCTGGTGGACTTGGCGGGATGCCCAGCGATCTAGGGGCAGTCCGCAAAGAAGTCCGAGATTCCTTCGTTCTCGTCCAGGTTGAAGCTGAAATCGGGGTCTGTCTGCTCACCCAGCCACCGAACAAAGTCGCCGTCAGTTCCAATGCCAGGAGTCAGTCTATCATTCAATGGAGACGGCCTCACCTTGAGCGGGGCGAGCTTGAACAGCCCAGAATCCGAGTCATACGACTTCTAGAGTGAGAGGTTGAACACCCACGTGTTAGCAACGGAGTTGGCAACACAACATCGCTCTCACCAACAACTCGCACCTGTTCCATCGCCGACGATGAGCTGTTCGCAGATGCACTCGATGCAGACGCCAGCCCTGAGCCTTCCGAGCCTGATTGTTCCTCTCCTGTCCGCCGAACTAAATATACATCCACTGGGCCATCTGGTGTTGATTCGAGCCAACACGGAAAGCATCGTCAGGCGCTTGCTTCAAGTCGGGAGTATCACCATCACCATGACATACCTGTTGACTTGAGGAATATCTGGAATCGACGCTGGCCAGGAGGCATCCCTTCGTCCGGGTCTGGCACCTCGAGTGTCGTTCCCGGCGGTGCCTTGATGGCCATGACGCTCTGGTCCGCGAAACTTTCTTGCCGCCGCATGTCGTCGTGCGTGATATAGCACAGGTTTTCAAAGCTGCCCTTGTCGAACGCTTCCTCCTCGTACAGCCGCTTGATGCTCTGCCCTACGGTCTTGATATGCTGGTCATACTTGGATTCTTCACTGACCAGGTCCGCGATCGTCTGCGCCAGGTCGGTGTCCTGGAAACTCTCACCGATGCTACTCAGCGCGCCGTTATTCCCTCTGCAGAAAGTGGCACGACATCACGCGGTACGCTAGGTTAGGGATCTTCCTCAAGGCTGGTCGGAGCTCCGCGCTAGTTGCTGCCCGTACTTCCAGTGGATGTTGTTCTTGGATGTCTTTTCGATCAGCCCAATCCCTTCCAGCACATTGGTGATGTCGTAAATGCGGCGCTTCTACGTGGAGCCCAAAGGTAGCGATCGCAGCAAACGGGTGAGATCCTCTGCATGCTACCAGACCCACCGGTCAAGTTGGAAACGGAAGTCTGGGACACACCTGGACCCCGAGCGCCTCCGCCGCGCTGTTCAGGTCCAAATCCTTGCTCGGCGACGACTGGATCAGCTCCACGAACTTCTTGGTGAGCAGTCCCAGCGAGCTGTCGTATCGACTGCTGTTCGCCGGCGACGGCTTGGCGTTGGGCACTGTAACACGGCGGCACGGCACAAACGGGTTGGTCAGAGCGGCTGGTCCGCCCCAATCGCGGGACGCCTCTCGCCAGTCCGCGCTCGCTCGCACCTCCTCGCGCGCTCGGACTGGGCGACTGCAGCTTGGAGAGATCGGCGGCCGCCGACGTGGCGATCGTGAGCGCGTCCGGCGAGGCGGCGTCGTGCCGCACCTTGCTGCGCTTGATCTTGCGCTTCAGCTCGTCGCTCGAGACGCGCGCCTTGGCCATCGTGGCGGTTGCGACCGGGGGGAGCTCAGTGCGGCTCGCGCTCCGCGCGTCTGGGGACTCGGCGCTGACGCCGGGGGCGGAGGACGAGGGCGGCGGAAGACGCGGTGGCAGCCCTGCCTGCCTGCTCCTTTGCCTGTTTTTGCTTTCCCGTCCTTTCCACTTGCTTGCACCTCCCCTCACTGAGGCGAAGTGTGCCAGGTTTGACTCGTGGTTTGTAAGTGGACCAAAAAGGGGGAGCGCGGCATTCGGTATGCGATTACACAGGTTGTCATCGCCGGTATTCAATTCAGCAGGCTCTCAACCTCAACCGGTTCCGCCAGATGGATCGACTTTCGCAGGGAACCGCATCCCCACGCGGTCGATACACAGACAGCCACGATCACAATCCGACCGCGCGCCGACCGCCAAGCAGACGCCAGCCGCCGACCATGGGCGGAGCCGCCTCGAGCAGCGCCGCGCCGCCGCGCAAAGAGTCGGAGGAGGAAGAGCTCGTGCTGAACGGTGGGTGGTCTCGCTGACGCAGCGGAGCGGATGAGGGACTCACGGGGTGCTCGGCCCAGACGTGCACATCGAGACGGGGGACCAGAACGCGGTCAAGAACCTGCTGGACGACACGATCACGGAGATCTTCCAGGAAAAGAAGGAGTTCTCGATCCACTATGGCTGGGACAACGCCAAGCTGCTGCTCATGCTCTTCGCGTGCGCCGTCGCGGCGGTCGCGCACTTCTACAAGAGCCCCGCCATCTCGGAGCGGGTCCTAATTTATTCCTGCGTCGGAGTGTGAGTTCCGTTCCCTGTGGCAGTACCTGTCGTCGGCGGGCGAAGGGGGATGATGCACTGACGCGTGTTTCGTTCTCGTGGACGCAGCTTCTTCGTGGTGCACGCGTTGCTCCTCGCCTACAGCGTCCTCGTGGAGAAGGATGTGCTGCTGCGGATGAGTCGGACGGTAACCCATTGGACGCTGTGTGGTTGGTTTCATGTTTGGCGAGCGCCTGACACGAGTTTTGCCTGGCATGGACAACAGGGCGAGAAGAAGACGCCGGCGGTGCTGGTGAAGACGGCCTTTCCGTTTGCGGACTCGCACTTCACGGTCGCCATTCAGAACGACGTCAAGGGCGAACGCCCGGTCAAGGTCGAGCTGTACGTCGGGCGGTACTTCGACAAGGAGGGGTACTTCCACAAGGAGAACTTCACCAAGGACGTCGAGACAATCTTGTCGCGTTTCGAGAAGAAATGCAAGCAGCAGTGAGCAACGCGTGGAGCGCGAGTGTCCTCACGGCGGTCGCCAGTCGTGTTCGGGGGGCCTCAGCGGCTAGACGTTCTCTGCTTCCGGGTTCTTGTACGCCACCATGGTGTCGACCTTGTGGATCTGTGCACGCATAGTCGTCGCCGTCAAGACACGCAGTCAATTGAGTTCTTGGTTTCGTTCTGCGCCGCGTACCTTTGTCGAGAACGACCGCAGCCGCACTTCGGCCGAGTCTTTGATGTAGCGCGGATCCGACTCCTCCCACAGCGCCGGGACCTCCGAGTTCTTGTCCGTGTACACAAGCAGGTCGAACGCGCACTGCTCCTCTAGGAGCGGCAGGAAGGACACGCTCGCCGTGATCTGCCGGATGATGGCCTGAATCTCCGACATGATCTCCTTCTTTGGCTTGGTCGCGGTCACCCTGCCAGCCAATCACGGCGTCAACGCCCGATACGCGGCCAAAGCGAGAGGGAAGCAGTCTGCGTACGCACGTTGCATCGCCGCCGTTCTCGGCGTGGACCTCGAACGCCCACCGCTCCAGCACCTCCTGGGTCTCAATGCCCGTCACGACCAGCACCAGCTTCTGCACCTGGCCGTGGATCAGCCAGTCTGCGCCACCAGGCACTCGACCGTCAGCTACACCACCGAGTGACCATCGCGATATCGAGAACGCCTACTGGAAAGCTGCTGCAGGAAGTTGTCGAAGAAGTCCTTGAGCTTCTCGTCGGCCGTGACGAGCATGTTGAGCCCGTACTTCTGGACCTGTTTGAAGCTCTCGGGCGGGTAAATCCCGCGCTGGTACAGGATGCTGTGCCATGAGCCACGAGAAGCGCAGCGTTAGCTTGTCCACTGGGCATTCAGAGTGCTCTGCTATGCGCGGGAATGGCGCACCTGTTGATGCTGTAGGCGAAGAACTCGGTGACCAGCTCCGT
>JAADYB010000690.1:0-15046 GCA_023338075.1 Phytopythium litorale | reverse complement strand
TGATGCAGGTGACGTACCCGGACTTCGAGCGCATGTATCTGCTCGCGGTTGAAGCGCAGCGCCGGCGCGATATCAGCGAATCACAGCGCTCGCAATAGCAATGAAACGCGCGTTCATTGGTTAAAAAGTGGAATCACTTGCAATATCATTCTGATATTCCTCACAACCCGATCATCCAGCTCGAGCGAACATGCCGGCGACGCCAAGCGGAGCGACCGCCGATGCCAGCGCCAATATGCGCCGACAGTGTGCGTGGGCCGCCGCATCCGCCTCTGCTGCGCGTCTGCTGTCCAGGCTGAGGCGGCGGGCGTCCTCTTGGCTCTCCTTCTGACGCTAGCGCTCGGGTTTCGCGGTCTGCAGACGGTGACGAGGCGGACGAAATGACCAAGGCGCGGCTGCTGGCGGCGGCGCGGCGGCCCGAGAACGCGCACTGCGCCGACTGCGACTCGCCCAACCCAAAGTAACGCGCCGCTTCCTCTCCGTCTATGCGTGAGCCGCTGTGTGGCGGTGGGAGCGCGAGCAGGTGGCGCTGACCTTCGTTGTGATGCTCCTTGGCGTGTCGAGGTGGGCGACGGTGACGCACGGCGGCTTCATCTGCACGCAGTGCGCCGGCGTGCACCGGTCGCTGGGTGTGCACGTCTCCTTCGTGCTGAGCGTGACGCTCGACAAGTGGACGGTGCGCTCGTCCTCCAATGTCTTCCGTCTCCCCACTGGTGATATATCATGGACGTCTCGATGCTCACGCGGTGGCGCTGCAGGCGGAGCAGGTGGCCGCGGTCGAGGCGGCGGGCAATGACGCGTTGAACGCGGCGCTCGAGCGCTCGCTGGACGTGCAGGCCGACGCGTTCGCCAAGCCCACGGCCGACACGCCGCGCGCCGCGCGTGAGCGCTTCATCCGCGCCAAGTACGAGGCCAAGCAGTTCGCGTCGTCGCCCTCGGTGATCGATCGGCAGACGATGATGCAGCGGCAGTCCGCAGGCCGTCTGTGCTCGTCCGAGTCGTCGTCGTCCCCGGCCAGCAGCGTGCAGAAGCGGTTGAGCGGCGACCAGCGCGGCATGATCGAGTTCGTGGGCGTGCTGCAGGTGTCGCTGCTCGAGGCGCGCGAGCTCGCGGGCGTCAACATCAGCGGCAAGTCGGACCCGTACGTGACGCTGAGGCTCGGCGAGCAGGCCGTGAGCAGCCAGCACGTGACCAACAGCGTCAACCCGACGTGGGGCGAGACGCTGCTGCTGTCGTGGGATGGCGCGTCGCCGCTGTACGTCGAGCTGTTCGACTACAACGCCATCAGCGCTGACCGCAGCATCGGCGCGTTCGAGGTGCCGCTCGCGCAGCTGCAGTCGCTGCTCTCGGCGCCTGCCGCCGCCATCGACGAGTGGTTCGACGTCAAGATGTCGCGCGAGTGGGCCTCCAACTTCGGCGAGCACCTGGTGGCGGGCGCCGAGGGCGTCACGCGAGGCTTCTACCGCGGCATCACGGGCGTGTGGAAGGACCCAATCAAAGGCGCCAAGGAGAAGGGGCTCGAGGGCTTCGCCAAGGGCGTCGGCAAGGGCGTCGCCGGCGTCTTCTATCGCCCCATCAAAGGCATCGGCACCATGGTCAAGCACACGGGGCTCTCGGTCGGCGTCGGCAAGCCGCGCGACGACGAGGAAGAGGAGCTCGTGCCCGCGGGCAGGGTCCATCTGGCGCTGACGCTGCAGAGGTTCACGTGAGGGGGTTGGTGGTGGTCAGAAGCAGGATCGGGAGGCGACACGGGAGTTCAAGACAAACGTGTAATTTATGGCGTGCGCGCGGAGGCAGTCGCCAACGCGACTCCTTCTTCCCCCTCCGCAGTCTGTCGCGCGCTCGATTGCTTCCCGGAGTTCTTGAGCACGCGGGTCGAGGTCTCTACATCATGTTCCGGAAGTTGAGCAGGTCGCTCTTGACGCGCCGATACTGGTCCAGCAACGTGGAGGCCTCCGGGAACTCGTCTGCATCACGAACAACAACAACGCACTGTGAGTCTTCGGGTCGCCGCATCCACATACCATCACCAGTCACTCGCTTACCTTGCGGGATGGCCTTCAGGTCCGTGACAACGTCGCCCGACAGGTCGACAAGGTGCGGGCAGCTGGCGGCAAACTCGGCCAGCAAGTCCTTCCCCGCGCGCGGTGACATGGCGTGCTTCTTCCAGAGCGTCACGAGCGCCAGCACCGACTGCAGCACGTGCAGCGTCCACGAGATGCTGCCGTGCTCGCGGTAGATCTGCTCGTAGAAGCTCAGCACGACGCGGTGCGGCACCCCCACGTCCAGGAACAGCTTGAGCACCCAGTTGAACGTCGTCGCATCGGCCGACGAGAACAGAGGCGTGCTCGCGAACGACCCGGCGTGGGTCAGCCGCAGGTGCCACGATGACACCAGCTCGAGCTGCTTCACGAGGAAGCCCACCGGGAAGACGAACACGCCGGCGCCGATCGTAGCCGCCGACCCGCGGTGCTCGTCGCTGCCTTCGAAGAACAACGTCTTGCCCAACCGCAGCAGCTTGCTCTGCAGCTGGCCCATCCACACGCCGTTCTCGAACGAGGCAGCGCCGCCGTTGAACTCGGTCGACAGGCCCGCGAGTTCGCACTGGCCCGCCCGCCACGCGTTAAACTCCGAGTTTGATGTCGACGGGGGGACAATGCTGAAGATAATCTTGCGCCACAGCAGCTCGACCACGTCCGCCTCCTCCGACTTGCACACGTGGATGATGTGCAGGCACTCAGCCCACATGTCGTACTTGGACGCGAACAGGTTGTACAGTGTCGACGCGTCGAAGATTTTGTACGTCAGCAGCTTCAGGTCCTCTTGGCGATCACGGATGTCCTCGTCCAGCGTGAGTGACGAGGACGTCGCGGCGGACGCCTCCAGCTCGGTCGTCTGCTGCTCAAGAGCCTTGAGCACGCGTAGCTGCAGCTGCAGGACATCCAGCACGTCGCGCACTTCGCGGATCGCGTCGGTCGCCTCGCCCATATCCTCGAGGCTCTTCAGACAGCCAAGCGCCTTCGACACATAATAGTGGCGCTTGCCAAGGTCCGGGTTGCTTTCGAGCGACCCCGAGACGCCATACTCGTCGCTCTCGCTCGCGTCCTCGTGTGCACGCGTCCACCACACCTTTGCAGCGACCAGATACTTGTGCTGATCCATATACATCTTGATCAGCAGGTCCTGGTCCTTCTCCTTCAAGAAGCCCTCGATGAACGGCGAGCGGATCGACGTCAGCAGTTGGCTGTGGCCGTTGTCGTACAACCACGTGTACAGCAGCTCGTGAAACTCTTCGTCCTCGGATGCGAGCGCGAAATGGAAGACCTCTTCCACGCACTTGTCGCGCGTCTCATCGTCGAGGCTCACCATGTCATCCACAGCCTGTGGGCTCCGCGTTGCCCGGCTGCTCTCGCTACCGTTCACGTCGCTGCTGGCGCTGCCCAGCAGACGCTGCAGCGCGAGTAGGATACATCCGTAGCAGTTGCGCTTCCATGTGAGCTTGACACCACTCATGTCGGCGGCCGCGGCGTCGTGGAAGTGCTTTCCGCATGCGAGCGCCAGCTTCACAAGGCCCTCGTAAAAGTTCAGCAGCGCGTAGTCGTCGCAGATACCTTGGAGCACGTCCAAGCCATCTTCCGAGTCCCACATGTGGCACGAGTTCAGGAACTGCTCGAGCGACTGCTTCAGGTACGCCTTGCGAGCGCTCGGGGCACCAAGTTTCGCCATCGCCAGGCTCTTGTAGCCTTGGTAGTGCCAAAGGTCGGCAACCGAAAAGTACGACGGACACTGCTCGCGCAGCTGCTTGGTCAGGAATGTGTTGTTCTCGTTCCGGCCCTGCATAAGCGCCTTGATCATGCTCTTGGCAGCCGAAGCGCCATCGTTGGTCGACACGAGGTCGCTGAAGCTCATGCGAGCCAGCTGCTCGACAAGCGGAACCTTGTAGTCGTTCGCGAGCCGCAGCAGCGAAATCGCTTCGATGCATCGCAGCACCATTGAGTACATGTAGAACAGCGAACGCTGCTCCGCCTTGTAACGCGCCTCGCGCTGGCGCTGCTCCTCCGTCCGGCTCTTGTGGTATCGCATCGCCAACTCTGACACGCGGGAGAGGCTATCGTCTCCGTTCGCATCGCCGTTAGCGTTGGCAAGGGTCGGGTTGTTCTCCAGCGCAGCACCCGTCGTGATCGCCACAGCGTACGGTCCAGCGCTTTCCATCAGCTGGCGCAGCTGGAACAAGATTTCCCGCACCTCGTCCAGCTTCTCCGGCGCGAGAACACTGGCGTAGGTCGCTGCGTTGTTAGGGCCAGAAGGCTTTGCAGCGCCATTTGTCTTGCTAGCCGAAGCGCGCGAGTTCGTTGTCACACGCACGCCGAGGGTCTTGGCCGTCCAAAGCGGTCGAAGCAACCGCGACAAGAACATGACCAAACCGTCATGCTGAGACGACATGACAAACTCAGTCGTCAACACGATACGAGTACTGGCAGGGGCTGCAGATGTACCCGCCACGGAGTTGAACGACGACCCATTGCTGTCGCCAGCGACTGGAGCCGCCGCAGCGGCGGCCTTCGCGACAGAGCTCTGTCCGATCTCGAACACGCCCTGCATCGCCGTCGCATAGATGTATTCGTCGCTCTTGATGCCGACAGAGGTTCGTCGTCCCGCAAGCAACGACGCCGTCGTGGTAGTCTCGGTAGTGAGGGGGTCACTCGAGACGCCGCATGCCAGACCAATCAGCATGCACGACACTTGGACCTCGCCGAAGCTGCGAACGAATGGTGCCAGCGCTGTCTTGATGTCACTCCCACGCGCGAGCAGCAGAATGCGGTGCAGCTGGTCAACCGGACGGATCTTCTTGAAGACTTGGATGCCCGAGTTTGTCAGACACAGAAAGTGCCGCGACGGCTGCGAGTACTGCAACGCCATTTCACTGACGATCGCGACATCGGCGCTCTCGCCGAGCGATCCAGCCGACATTTCCTCGAACGATCGCTTGGAACCAGCGCGAGCAGCAGACACACCGGCGCTTGAAGCAGTGTCGTAGATAGGTTGCCCGTCGCTCGAGTACGCATCCAGCTCCTGGATATCGACGACCTTGCCGATACACGAGTCAAGCGACACGGATTCACGGGTCGTCGCTTTCCGTGATGGGGCAGCGATGGCCATCGACGACGATCCCGCGATCGGGTCGTGGGCAATACCCACAAGCCTGTCCTGTTCGTCCTTGCGGCCGTCAACCATGAGGAACACACCCTTGCGGTGGAACGCCGCGTGCACAGACGACGGCGACTTGCCAGGCGCAAATCCAGGTTGCATCCCCTCCTTCGCGTGGTATGGCGGCGCGTCCGAAAGCGAAATTGCCGGCGGGGGCAGGCGAATATAGACGAGGTCGAGGCGCGTCGGCCGCTTGGCACGCATACTTGAGCCAGGGCCCATCGAGTAGGCACGGCGGGAGTACACCGTCAGGTACAGCCGGATACCAGTGGAGGTGACTGCGACGACCGTGACGTAAGACGACTCATCACGCGGCACGACCGCAAGAGACACGACCTGAAGACCAGCAGACTGGAAGATGCGCTCGTCGGGACACGACACGCGCGTCCGGCGGTACTCGCGCGCGTACTTGGCACCTTCAGCAAGCAGGTTGAGCGAGCAGACAACGCTGGTGCTCGACCCAGTCGCCCCGAGGTCGACCACCGTCACCTGCGCGTTCTCGTGCAGCGCGTACAGGATGTGGCGCGCGTCGTCCACAACGAGGTCCGAGAGCTTGCCTGGCGCGCTTGCGAGCCCCGCGAGAAACCCCGGCAGGTAGTTGGCGTAGCTGGACGTGTGCGCGATCTTGCGGCAGGTCTTGCTTCCTCCGCTGAGCAGCAGCAGCGCGCTTGTCAAGTTGCTGCCGGCGCTCGCGGCCGCCTGCTGCTCCGGGGTGTACATGAGCTCGTAGACGATGCCGTCCGAGCCACCGAAGAAGACCCGGCCACTGCGCGTTGTGCGGATGCAGCGCACGACGCAATTGTCGGTGCTGACGCTGAGCTTGGTGCGCTGCAGCTTGATGGGGGCGTCCGCAGACTCATAAAGCACCGCGAGGAGCAGCACCTCGACAGTCGTGGCCACCACGAGCACGTGGCGCACCTTGTCGGTGAAGACTCCTGGCGCGGGCCGCGCGCAGAGCGCGACGGCAACCACGGGCTGGTCGAGCTCGAACACGGCGAAGCGTCCGCGCTGCTTGTAGCTCCAGAGGAAGAGGCGCGCGTCGACGGATGTCCAGGCGACGTCCATGGCTGGGAGCAGCCCCGAGAGCGACAGCGCGCGCGTGTCGTCGAGCGCGGCGGCCACGGCGGTGGGCAGCGGGATGACGGCGCCCTTCTTGACGATCTGCGGGCACCACTGCGACGCGTACGGCTCGAGGTAGTAGTTCTGCGGCTCAGCCTGCGTCGAGAGCTGGTCGAACAGGTCGGGGCACTGCGCGTCCTCCTGCGCCACCTGGTCCACGCGCGTCTTGGCCTCCTGCAGCCCGCGCAGCGCGCGCTCCGCGTCCTCTCCCTTGGCGCGGCGCCCGAGGAGCGGCGTCGCCGCCACCACGTTCGCCATACTGGAGCCTAGATACCCGGCGTCCTCGTCCTCGTCGGTCCTTTCTCGGCTAAGAAGAAAGGGCGTCCTGGTGATGGAGGGAAGGAAGGGGGCGAGAAGGGGGCGGGGCGGGTGAGGAGACGGCGTCAGGAAGAGGCGACGGAGGCGGGAGGGGACGCGCGCAACGGGCCGGCCGGTCACGCACCTGGCGTCTCTTGGCCGTCGTCAGGGCCCTTGGTGCCGCCGCCGTTTGAGCGCCGCGCGCCGGTGTTTTTGCTTGGTGGAGGGCGGCAAGGTCGCCCAAGGTGGCGGCGGGCAACGGATCCCGAACCGTTCCTCGTGTCGATCGGCAAGATCCCGTCTCCTGTTTCCAAACGAGGGACGAGATCCCGAAAGGAGGGACGAATGGCCAGTGCGGAAAGTGGCGTGGACTACATGTGTTGAATTCTATGCGTTTCTATTATTTGTAACACGAAAGATGACGACCTTGAAGTGATCAATCACGTGATGAGTTGCATGCCGACGGGGTGCGTGAGGAAGACGTCCTGCAGCTCCTGGTAGGAGCACTTGAGCTCCAGCCGAGGGTACCGAGACGCGCGCGACGCCAGCTGCCGGATGATGCCGCTGCGCTCGAGCTCGTCGCAGATCCACAGCAGCGCGCGCAGCCGCGGGATCGGCACGAACGAGTGCGTCTTGCACAGGATCGCGAACCGCTCGATCACGGCCTCGAGGTCGCCGCTCGCCTTGCCCGTCGACTTGACCTCCATGCGCAGCGCGACCAGGAAGATGCACTCGAACTTGCTGCAGCTGTGCAGGCGCCGCAGCGGAGCCGACACGGACACGGCTTGCTGCGCCTGGTGCAGGTCCTGCGCCGACACGAACAAATCGCCCGGGTCATCGGTGGCGCTTGTGCTGCTCAGGCGACGGATGCAGACCTCGGCGGCCTTGCGGCATAGCGTCAGTGCCTGCCGAACGTCTCCGGACTGGTGAGCGAGTGACTTGGCGCAGACCTGGATGGCGTCGTCGCTGAACACGTCGAGTTCGCGCAGGCGCTGCTGGATGATACTCTCCAGCTGGTGTCTGGTGTACGACGGGAACGTGATGCGATGGCCGCCCAGCCGGCTGCGGATCTTCGTGGGCAGCCGCTCGGGCAAGTCCATCGTGTTTGCGATGCCTACGAGCTGCAGCTTGGACGTTGCCGCGGTCTGCCACTCGAGCAGGTTGTACAACACTTGGTTCTTGCCCGCAACCATGAAGTCCATTTCATCAAGCAGCACGATCACCATGGGTCGCCCCGAGTTCTTGGAGTGAAACTCACGCTCCAGCAGCTCGCACAGCCGCGCGGCGCTCATGGCTCGCTTCGGTTTCTCCTCCGATGGTGTCAGCGCGCTCCAGATAACGCTGTAGGCCACGTCAGGTCGCGGCATCTGCAGCCCATTCACCTCGATCCACTGGAAGTGCGGCAGGCGGTCGGCGTCGCGCATCTGCTCCAGCGAGCGGATAACCTCCTTGACGATCGACGTCTTGCCAGCACCGGGCAGGCCGCTGATGTAGATGGGCCCGCCAGCGCTCTGCTGCTCGATGGCGGAGCGCAGCACCGCGTGGATCTCGCCGCGCTCGCTCTCGCGGCCCGTCATGGCCTTGGGCAGGCTCGACAGCAGCAGCTCCTCACATGCGCGTTCCAGCTTCTTCACCACGGCTTCCCTCCTCGCGCGCGGGGCCTGGTTGCTGCCAGCCTGCCGCTTGACCGCTGTCGCCTCGCGCAAGTCGTCCGCGCGCCGCTTTCCCGCCATTTTGAGGGACGACGTTTTGGCGCGGAAAGTGGACAGATTCTCAGACAAAGAGGTACAGAATCAGATGGATCAGATATGGACTCTGGTTGAAGTGGTCAATGCTCGTCCTGCATCGAGAGGAGGACGTCGAGGGCAATACAGAGCTGCAGGCAAGACTCATGCACCTGCTGAGCTCATTCACTTGTGTCTGACTGTGTGTCGGTGCTCCCATCGGTGGTGTTGGCATCGTTCTCTGTCCGTCCGATTGCTCTAAAAACAGACCGACTGGTCATTGCTCTGCTCCATTGCCCCCTTCCTGTGTGTGCATGGCTTGTTCAGCCACGCTGCTGACCTCAGAACGATATGCAGCGATTAGCCGCGCCGCCGCCTGGAGGCCCAACACCCACGCAGTCGCTCCCGCTGTCGCTTCGTGCACGACGGCCGTCGATTCCAGCAGGGGGAGCGACCAAGCCGGCGTCTCTGACTGCCGAAGCGGCACTAGCAAGTCTGACCACGCGCAGTTCGCCGAACCAGAATGGCGCGTCAGTCCATGCTGGAGAGAAGGAGCAGCGAAGATTTGTGAGCAGTGGCAGTGCCCCACGATCGTCGCTCTTCACGTCGCAGCGCAGTCGATACGGCAGCGCAGAGCAGGCCGAGACGATCGCATCGTTGCAGCAAAACGTGGCATCGCTCTCGGCGTTCAATCGCCGCGAGAAAGCTCACAACGAAGCGCTGAAGGCGCAGATCGCCGAACTCTCGAGCAAGTGCAGCCAGCTCCAAGGTGAGCCTTGCTGGCGAATCCAACTGTGTGCGCCAAGTAATTCACGGTCGCTGGTGGGTGGACAGAGGCGCACGCCGAGGAAAAGACCAAGAACGAGAAGATCGCAGCGCTCCGGCGACAGCGTCAGCTCGACGGCTACGACGATGGCGGATTGCCCTACATTGGTCACGCTGCCTCAGCGGCGGCGACAGCTGCTGCTCTCCAGCAGCAGGCTCAGCTTGAGGTGTCATACCAGCGGAAGGTGCGGTCGCCGCTCGAGAGTGTCACTGGGTGGAGTCGGCCATGGCAACTTATCGCTGTCAACATTAGGTGCTGTCGCTTGAGAATCGCTGTCGAGACCTGATGGAGAACAACAAGAAGCTGCTGATCAAGATCCAGCAGCTGGAAGAGACCGAGGCTGACGCGCAGCAGCAGATCACGGCGCTGCAGCGAGAGAACGAACGGGTCGGGACCCAAGTCGACAGCCTCACGAGCACCGTCACGTCGCAGTCCTCACTGATCGTCGGGCTGCGCAAAATGGTCAGCGACTTGAACGTACGTTTGCGCTTCGATGAGTGTCAAGGTCGAGAGAAGTGTACGGCGTCTAATGAGGGGTCTTTGATGCTTCATACTCACGCCACCAGCGAGAGCAACAGATCGTCTCGGACCTGACGCGCAAGCTAAACCGCTGTCAGACAGACTTGGAGGCGACCAAGCTGCGCGAGAAGCTGCTGCGAGATGAGGCCGACAAGGCCCGGACGACGCTGACGCTCGAAAAGCAGGCGCTCATGGACAAGGTAGTAGATCTGCAGCGCCGGTTGCAGCAGCTTGACCAGGCAGACAGCCGCGTCCAATCGTTCGAGATGCAAATCACGCTGCTGCGCCGAGAGGCGATATCCTTGAACGACTCGGTCGCGAGCTGGAAGGACAAGTGCAGCGAGGCCGACGAGCGGATGCACCAGCAAGAGCAGATGACGAACCGACTTCTGCAGGAGAACCGGGGCTTGGAGGAGACTGTCGTCCAGTTGCGCGCGGCACTGAGCAGCGTCGAGGAGGAGCGGCACGAAATGGAGCAGGAGCGAGCGTCCAAGCTGCGCGATCTCGAGCACAAGCTTCAAGACGCACTGAAGACGCAGGACGCGGTGCTGAGCGCGCTCGGAGCAGCCAAGGACAAGGAGATCAGCGCATTGATGAACACGGTGGTGCAACTGCAAGGCGATCTCGATGCCCGTGACAAAACGACAGCCGAACAGCAGAGCGAGATCGCGCGCCTTCAACGCGAGATCCAGTCGTTGAAGCAGCTCTCGCAGGACGAAACAGTGCAAGCTCTCCAACTCGCGAGACAGAAGGCGGCGAGTCAGGAGGCGCTCGTGCTCGTGGAGGAGGAGAAGCGCGCACTCGCGGAGAAGCTCAAGGGTCTTGAAGAACTCTATGCGGCGGAGCAAGCAATGCACCACCGAGAGCGGGACAAGAAGATGGAGCTCAGTGACCGCCTCGACGCCAGTATGCTCGTCATCCGGCAGCTGCAGGAGGAGAACGCTACTCTGATGGAGAAGATCGCTGCAGCAGAGGAGGTGGTGGAGAGACTGACCACCGAAGCGGAAGCCGCGCGGGCACAAGCTGAAGCCGCGAGAGCTGAAGCTGAAACCGCGAGGGCTGAAGCTCAAGCCAAGGCCGTCCCTGTGATCGTGGAGGCTCCACCACCGGTCGAAGTGGAAGCGATCTCGACGGAGGAGAAGGGTCAGCTCGAGGCGGCGATCGCGCAGCTCAAAGACGAGTACGAGGTCGTAGTGCAGCAGATGCAAGAGCTCGACAAGGAGTACCGCAAGCTTGTGACCAAGAAGTACAAGACCGAGTCGTTCCAGAACCAGGTACAGCTGCTGCAGAACGAGAACAGCGAGCTCACGTCTCGCCTGGAGCAGCTCTTCAAGGACCTGTCCAAGGAGCGGCAGATGGTGAGCACGCTGTCACAGGAGCTGCGCGAGCTCAAGCTGCGCGCCATGGACCCGGGGCTCGTCACCAAGCTCAAGCAGACGCAGGAGGCGCTCGAGAAGACGGTGAGCGCGCTGGTTGAGGCCGAGGCCGCGTCCGAGAGCTCCTTCACGTGCATGCAGTGCATGCAGCCTTTCAACGAACCCAAGACGCTCGTGCCGTGCGGCCACACGTACTGCTCGCGCTGCCTCGCGGCGCTGGGCGACGCCAAGGAGCCGTCCACCATCACGTGCAAGCAATGCGCCAAGGTCAAGCCTCACGAGACGGACGGCGTGTTCCCCAACCAGGCGCTAGCCGACCTCACGGCGCGCTTCCTGTTCCGGCAGCAGACGCTCGCGACCATGGCCACCATGTGTCTGTCGCTGCGCAACAGCTTCGCCGACCGCTCGAGCGTCGCCTCCTGACTTTGGGACGCCGGCATCCATAGAAACGAATCCTATTGTCAATCACGCACCGCACATCCTTGTCCTTGACCGTTGAGCGCGCGTGCCAATCAAGGGGCGGAACGACTCGGCGTCAACCATCCGCTGCTCTCTCGTCCAACAAACCGGCCACGTCTACAGCCAACGCCCAATATGGCTGCGTTCGCAGTGCGTCCTGCATGATGAGTGGCAAGGCCAGTCAGTGGTCAGCTTGGCTAACTTCGCCATGAAGGATCGCGTCTCGCCAGTTGTAGCGCTGGACACTGACACTCGAGTGCGTCCATCGGCCAGCGTGCATCCACCCAATCACCGGGAGGTGACGTCGCGACGCTGTTCCTCCATGGTGGGACATCCGCTTCGACCGACGCGCCAAGCGCTTCGCGTCTGTAAGACACGGGGTCGGCGTCATCTGGTCGGCGGAAGCGTCGGCTAATCATCGTCCTGCATCAGGCCCGGAGAACGAGAGCAGCGGGGGTCGGGATGCGTGTCAAACGCAACTGCTGGCGAAACATCTTGCGTCCACTAGGTGGATCCGCCGATCCGTTACGCGACCCCCCTCCGCCCGAACCCCCTCCCCCATCCTCGAGAACCGGTGCGTCGGCTTGTCCGACCGAGTCGACGACGCCTCTTGGTCTTCTCCCATTCTTCATCTTCTCCCCAAGCGCGTACCCGAGTGCTCGAGACCTCGGACGCCTCCTCTCTCCATCATGAAGCTGTCGGTAGCGTCCGCGCTGTGTGCCCTGGCGGCGACGGTCTGGGCAGCCGCGGCGGTGCCTGTGGTGCCCCAGCACCGGCTCCACCACGGCCACAAGGAGGCGCCGCTGCGCAACGAGCACCAGGTGGGCGACCTGCCGGGGCTGCGGCGCGAAGACGTGCCGTTCGACCACTTCGCCGGCCAGATCCACCTGTCGGGCGACTCGGACGAAAAGCTCTTCTACTGGCTGGCCGAGTCCAAGGGCAACGCGAGCGCCGACCCCGTCGTGCTGTGGCTCAACGGCGGCCCGGGCTGCGCGTCCACGAACGGCTTCCTGACCGAGAACGGGCCGTTCGTGCCGCAGCCGGACGCGACCGTCAAGCTCAACCCGTACGGCTGGAACCGCAAGGCCAACGTGGTCTGGGTCGACTCGCCCGCGGGTGTCGGCTTCAGCGGGGACGTGCAGCCCGGCGGCGGCGACTACTACAACGACGACGTGGTCGCCGACCGGCTGCGCACGTTCCTCAGCGCCTTCTTCGACGAGTACCCGTCGCTGCAGGGCCGAGAGTTCTACATCGCCGGTGAGAGCTACGCCGGCATGTACATTCCGTTCCTGGTCGACCTGCTGCTGGCCAAGCCCCTCCCGGGCGTCAACCTCCAGGGCTTCGCGATCGGCAACCCGCTCACGGACACGGCCATCGAGAGCAACGCGTACCTGGACTACTACGAGTCGCACGCGCTCATCTCTCGGCAGACGCACCGCGCGGTGCGTGACGACGCCTGCGGAGGGGACCTCTCGCACTGCTTCTTCTGGGGCGACGAGTGCTCGGAGCAGTGCCAGGCGGGCGTGACGAACGCCTTGGCCAGCGCCAACGCCGACGCCTTCAACCACTACTACATCTACGGGGACGTGTGTCTGCTCGAGAACACGCAGCGCAATGCGCTCCTTGTGCACCACCTCGACCGTGTGGACAAGGTGCATGGCGCGGTGGAGGGCACGGAAGCCCTGGGCACGACGGCCACGGGCACGAGGCACCGCGAGGTGGTCAGCCCGTGCGCTGGCAGGTTCACGGACACCTTCTTCAACCTGGCCGAGGTGCAGGAGGCTCTGCACGTGGAGGGTGCGCCTGTGGAGTGGGTCGACTGCCAGAGCAAAATCTCGCGCAACTTCCGGCACTCCAAGACGTCGCTGCACAAGTACCGCAACATCCTCGGCCGCGATCTCAAGGTGCTCATCTACAGCGGCGACGCCGACTCGGTCGTCAACTTCATAGGAACGGAGCGCTGGATCGGCGAGGAGGGGCTCAATCTGACCGAGGTCACGCCGTGGCAGGCATGGTTCGGGCCCGACCAGCAGATCGCCGGCTACGTGCAGCAGTTCGACGGGCTCGCCTTCCGCACCGTCAAGGGGGCGGGACACATGGTGCCGGCGGTGCGTCCGCTGCACGCGCTGCACCTGTTCGAGTGCTTCCTCTACGGCGAGGACGAGTGCAGCGGCTTCGACTACCCGTCGGACGTCTCGGAGCTCGTGGCTGGCGGCGTCATCGCCAACGCCAAGTCGCCCAGCTTTGTCATCTCGTCCGAGAACTCGTCGCCGTCGTCCTTGTGGGTGTTTGTGGGCTGTGCGGCGGTCGCAATGGCTGTGGGCGCCGTCACGACGCAGTACGTCAAGCGCCGGCGTCTCCATCGCCGCGCTGAGTACCAGCCGATCAGCGGGGGCACCAGCATCCTGTCCAGCTAAACCTGTAGCGATGCGTCCTTGTCTTTATGAGCAAGATGTTGACAAAGTGAACACAAATGCGATGGTGGATACAGAACCTGGCGTTGCATGACAAAGAAGCAGATCGCTATCACATGTGACGCTACTTGACGTCGAATTTGAGCTTGGCGAGCTCCTCACTCTCCTCCCAAAGACTCTGGGCGAGCTCGGCGGACTCGGCGGCCTTGGCCGGCTGCTCTAGCTTGGGAGCACCCCAGAGCGCCAGGAAGCCACCCGGGCCGTAGTAGTCCCCGCTCTTGACGGTCATGCCCGTGGCAGCATACAGCGTGGGCAGCGCGCCACTCGCGGCGTCCTGATACACGGGCGCGGCGGCCACGATCTTCCATACCTGGCGCATGAACCAGCCGTGCTCGGTCGCGGGCACGTTGAAGAGGTTGGTGCGCGTGAAGCCCGGGTGGCACGCGACGGCGCTCACGCCCGAGACGCCGGCCGCCTCCATGCGGCGCGCGAGCTCCTTGGCGAACACCAGGTTATAGAGCTTCGACTGGCTGTAGGCTCCCCCGGACGAGTAGGCGGCCTCATCCGTGGTCTGGAGGCGCTCGCGGGCCACGACGGAGCCCTCGCGGTGCGCGTGGCTGCTCACGTTGACGATGCGCGCGTCGGGAGCACTCGCCTTGAGCATATCGAAGAGCTGGGCCGTGAGCGCGAAGTGGCCCAGGTGGTTGGTCGCGAACTGCCGCTCGTGGCCGTCCACCGTCAGGCTGAAGGGCACAGCCATGACGCCGGCGTTGTTGACCAGCAGGTGCAGCTTGTCGTGCTTGGCGCGGAACTGCGCCGCGAACGCGCGCACGCTCTCCTGGCTGCTCGTGTCCAGCGCCATGGTCTCGACGCTGCCGGCGGTTCCGTCCGTGTCCGCAAGCGCCTCGCGGATGCGCGCAGCCGCTGCCTCGGCCCTGGCGGCGTTGCGGCACGCGAGCACCACGTGCGCGCCGTGGCGGGCCAGCTGCAGCGCCGCCTCGAAGCCGATGCCCGCGTTGGCGCCCGTCACGATGGCTGTCTTGCCCTGCTGCGACGGGATGGTGTCGGCTCCCCAGCCTGCCGGCACGCCGCGGTCCGCCTCCG
>JAADYB010000689.1:0-15091 GCA_023338075.1 Phytopythium litorale | reverse complement strand
GGCGTTCGAAGCGCAGCCTCAGTGCTTGTCTGGAGCTCTGACGCATTTGCAACTCGTCGACTCCACATGGAGCCGCGATGGTCTCCCACTGGCGTCCATGTTTCATGCGGTGGCACTGGTGGTGTGGTGAGCATTTGGGACATCCGGGCGACTGCCTTGGTTGGACCTCAACCGCATCAGTCGCTTCATGTTGGCTGCGGTACGTTGGGTGCTGTTGGTCGTCCGATAGTGTTTCTCTGCTTGTGCTGCTGTGCTGAGCGTGCACTCTCTGTGTGGCGACAGACTTGTACAGAGCGGCGGACGTTCTTCACGCGACTTGGCATCCGACATCCTCGACGCTATTCTCCGTTTTGAACGAGCCTTGTATTGGTGTGAGCACCTTTGGCTAGCTTGGTGAGGTTGGAGCTTGGTCATGAGCGAGCTTGCTATCCTCGGCAAGTCAAGCTCAGTGACACATAAAAATACATTCTCGCCTGCCGTCTCCCGCCACCCGCCTGGACAATCAGACTCTTGACTCCAGCAAGCCGCCAGCTCGAGTGATGAAGAAGAGCAGGCTCCATGGGGCCCTGGATGACGCAAGAAGCGGCGCAGAGGTCACGGTTGATCCAACCAGAAGTGCCTCCAACAACAACAATGACGACTCTGAAGTCCGACGACGTCACCGAGGCACACCACGCCAACCGACAACAGCTAGTCCTCGCACTGAAGAATTATCGTCGCCATCGCCTGACACCCAGGCGCTTGATGGGGACACGACGACGCTGCAAACTCTCTACTACCGCGTCAAGGAGCGGTGTGCCAATCCAGAGGAGGCGACCACTCTCGCTCTTGCTCAAGTGCCACTTGCCGTGCAGGCGATGCATCGAGTTGTTTCACAGATGCACGAGGCTTCGGCAGGCGTCTTCGCTTGTCCAGCACTGCTCCGAGCAATGAGAGCCGAATCGACGACCCTCTCAACAACCTCAGAGTCCCATGAGGAGATTGATCCCCTCAACGAACAGATTTGCAAGGACGCCACTGGTTGGTACACGCTGGACAAGGTGGTCGGGCGTGGCACGTTCGGTCGCGTCGCTCACGGCGTGCACCGCCTCAGTAGCTCTCGCGTCGCTATCAAGACGTACTTCCGCCACGAAGGGTCCAAAGTGTGCTGCAGCAGCACCGCTCCTGGGAATGGAGCTGCGCGTCGGGGCAGTCGGCCTCAAGCCCAGCGGTCAGATGACGCACTTGACTGGAAGCGTGTGCGTCAAGAAGCCACGATCATGGAGAGGGTACACCCTCACCCGAACGTCGTCCGGTACTTCGAGAGCTTCGAGTCGCCCACGCGCTTCGACCTCGTCATGGAGCTCGTAGACGGCCGCGATCTGTGCGAGCACTTGAGGCAGCAACCCGGACAGAAACTACGCGAGAAGAGCGCCAGACACGTCTTCTCGGCTCTGTGCTCAGCCGTCGCGAGTCTCCACGCCCAAGGCATCATCCATCGTGACCTGAAGCTGGAAAATGTCCTGCTTGAAGGTCAAACAGGTGTCGAGTGTCGCCCGGTACTCGTCGACTTCGGCTTCAGCGAGCTAGAACTCGATGTGACACAGCCACACGGGGTTGCTTACCCGCCCTCCACGACTATCCACGCGGCGAAGAATTTTTGTGGGACGCCGTCGTACATGGCGCCGGAGGTGCTTGTCTGCCCGAAGTACAGCGGCAAAGCAGCCGACGTCTGGAGTCTCGGTGTCATCCTGTACGTCCTCCTTTGTGGGAGGTTCCCATTCCAAGGCGCGAGTCTGCAGCAGCTGCACCAAAGCACTCGCAACCCCGGGCAGCTCTCGTTCCCCAAAGGCATCTCCTTGGGCTCCCAGGCCCTGGTCCGTGCGATATTGATCGCAAGTCCTGCGAAGCGGCCGACTGCCCAGCAGATACTGACCCACGAGTGGTTCTCCGCCGTGTCCAGGCCGCCTAGAGAGGTGGCTATAGCAGGGAGTGGCGCTCCGATCGCGCCAAGGCGAGCGTTGTCAGTGTCCATGTCGCGCGAGGCGTTCTCGAACTGGGAAAGCGGTCGAGAGATGATCAGCGACGTGCTCTCCGACCTGTACGGCTTGGACCGAGCCGCCTTCCTGGCAGCTCCACTTCATGATCAATCCCATCGCGTAGCAGCCTTCTTGGATGTAGCGACGACCGCAGCGGGTCGGATCTTCGTGGACATGTTGCGCGAGCAGCAGCCGTCTGCTGACCTCAGTCACGACGACAGCATAGCTGTGATCAAGTCGCGGGCGAGGAGTAAGCACAAGACCGCGGATCGAGTGTCAGAGTCCGCTGTCGAGCCGGCGGCATCTCACAAGCAGCAGTTAGAGCAGCTGATCGGACTCGTCAAGCACTCGCTGCGTGTTTGAGATAAGGTGTCAATGCTATACCGAGCGCCTTGCGTCGCTGCTCTCAAGGAGACGTCAAGCTGGTCGGTGAATCGCAGCCGCCGCCTCCAACGAGGAAGTGGCAGGGCTGGATGACTGCCAGAAGACTGAGCGCTAGCACCCAGACGAAGCCGAAGGCGTAGAAGCAGACGACGACGATCCCCCACCTCCGCGACGTCTCGTGCATCATGGCCGCGTGGTCTTGGCTCCCGCGGGGCAGCAGGCGCGTCGTGAGCAGCAGAGGCAGCAGCGGAATGATGCTGGTGAGCACCGAGAGCTTCCAGACACCGGAAAAGTGGCCGGCCTCGAGGTCCGCGAGCTCGACGGGCCAGAGGTGCAGCAGCATGTTGGAGACCGTGTTGGCGAATGCGTGCGCGAGGTTGGTGATGCTCGTGAGCAGCGCGAAGGCGACGCCCTCCTGGTTCTCGGGGCACACGGCCACGAACATGACGGCGAGCGGCAGGTACTGAAAGCCGCGCGCGAAGGACACGACGGCGTCGTCGCCGACCGCGAACCAAAAGGGCGAGACGCCGAGCGTGTCGTTGACGCCGAGCACGAGCAGCACGTTGAGCGTCGAGAAGACGGCGACGACGATGCCTGTGACGAGGTAGACCCAGTGCCACGGGGCCGAGAAGTGGGGCACGACCAGCTCGCGGTAGCAGTAGATGGAGGCGAAGGTGACGCTGGCACCGACCGCGGCCATGGCGCCGTACTGAAAGGCGTCGAAGTGGAAGGCCACCTTGAGGTAGTTGCCCCACGCCGCGTTGTGCACGAAGCAGCTATTGGCGAGCACTAGGAAGCAGACCGGCTGCCAGGTCGCGCGGCGCTGCAGCATGGCCCAGAGCGCTTCGACCTGCTGCCGCACGGGCGCGACGGCCGCGACGCTGGGCTCGGCCATGGCCCAGATGGACGGCACGACCGTGAGGAGCGGGAAGACGGCGAGGAAGCCGAACTGCTGGCCCATGGAGACGCCGACGCCCCAGCGGTCGCGGTTGCTGAGCAGCGCGCCGGCCCAGTAGCCCACCATCTCGCTCAGGAAGCGGCACATGTAGACGGTGGACTGCGTGCGGCCGGGCACTTGCTCGAGCTTGCGCAGCACGCGGAAGACCACGAGCGCGTCGCTCATGACGTCGGCCATGACGATGCCCACCATGGCGCCGAGCAGCAGCAGCGTGAAGCTGACGACGGACAGCGAGTCGCTCGAGATGCACAGCAGCGCGTGGAAGAAGGAGCTGATGCCACAGCCCAGCAGCAGGTACGGCTTGAAGCGCTGGCCGCGCAGCGGCAGGTTGTCGGGCAGCACGCCGAAGAGCACCTTGAAGGTCCACGGGAGCGCGCGCACGACCGAGATGGTGCTCAGCTGCGCGTCCGACGCGCCGAGCTGCCGCGGGAAGTACTCCATGTAGGCCGTGGGGAACGACAGCAGCAGCCCCGTGTACATGTACGTGAGCGGGATGGCGATCGACTCGGCGCTCCAGAGCGAGTACGCGTCGCTATCGACGGGACCCGAGGCCTTCCACGGCCGAGGGGTGTACACGTCGGGCCCGGCGTCTCTCCGCAGCGGCGGCGACCGAGGCACGCGGTCCTGGAACTGCACGTAGCTGGTGGCGTCCGACGGGGCGTCCGCGCAGGCGAAGACGGCCTCGGCGAGGCCCAGGTGCTGCTCCGGAGGCTCCATCGCGATGGGGTCACGGCCACTTTGATATCTTGCGGGGACTCTCCGACGAGTGCAAACGGCGCGCGACCATTCGGCGTGGCGTCCATGACTCATGCGGTGGTTGATCGCGCCAGGAGGATGGTGTGCAATGGAGACTTGGTGAGGCGAGGTGGCGAGACACGGAAGGCCGCGTCGGAGGCGTGGAGAATGCACAGGAGGCGATGGTGTTCATCCTTTAGAACCTATATGAGAGAGGTCGAAGGCTCTGCGCGATCCGAGGCTCGCTTCCCGCGCTGAGAGCTCCTCTGGCCGATCTGCTGGGGGCACCGGCGGTGCGTGTCCGGCAGCAGCCAACTTGAGCCAGCGATTGGGGTCTCGACGGCTGGCTGAAGGACGCCAGAGCAGTCTCGGCGCGCTCAGTGTTTATCTTCGTCGCGAGCGCTGAGGGCGGAGCCAGAGACTCGGAGCGATGGCGAGCAACCAGCACTCGAAGTGGGACGCGACCCTGATCCCAGCGCTGGAGGGCAAGACGGCCGTGGTCACGGGCGGAGCCTCCGGCATCGGCCTCGAGGCGACGCTGCATCTTGCGAAGCGAGGCGCACGAGTCATCCTCGCGGACTGGGACGAAGCTGGCGGGGTGAGGGCCGTGGAGAGCATTCGCCAGCAGCTTGAAGGCTCCGGCAAGGTGGAGTTCCTGTTCGTCGACATGGGAAGACCAGAGACCGTCCGCGGCTTTGCTAGGGAAGTGCGAGTCCGCTTCCAGGCCCTCGACCTGCTCGTCAACAACGCCGGCATCTCGGCGGCGGGGCCGAAGACCACGACCGACGGTATCGAGAGCCACTTCGCCATCAACTCGCTGGGCCACTTCCTGCTCACGCTCGAGCTGTTCGACCTGCTGCTCGAGTCACCCAGCGCACGTGTCGTCAGCACCAGCAGCCTGGTGCACCGAGACGTTGGCGACGACGTCGACGTGTCTGCGTTTGGTAGTGGCACGGGCGGGTGGAACGACTACGCCAACTCGAAGCTCGCGACGCTGCTGTTCACGCACGAGCTGCAGCGCCAGCTGACCGCCAGCGGGATCAGCAACGTCATCGCGGTCGCGGCGCACCCAGGCGTGTGCCAGACCCCGCTGTTCGACAAGTTCTGCGCGACCAACCTCCCGGCGGTGCTGAGCCCGCTCGCTCGCTGGGTTTTCTACGCGCTGCCGCTCCAGAGCCCGCACATGGGCTCGCTGCCTACGCTGTACGCTGCCACAAGTCCGGACGTCAAGGGCGGCGAGTACTTTGGCCCCGACCGCTGGAACAACTCGCTCGGGTTCCCCACGCGCGAGGAGCCGAGCGCCGTGAGCCGCGCCGAGTGCAAGATGCGCGCGCTCTGGAGACGCAGTGAGGAGCTACTGGGCGTTCATTTCGACGTCTCACGGCCCAAGGAGCCGGGCACTGACGCGACTACCACTTGTACCTGATGGGATTGGGCCTCGTCGCCGCGCTCTATCCGACAGCGCTCGCTGGTGCTCGGCGGGCGTCCATGGCGCCATCGGCGCCTGCCTGCCCGTGACGATTGAGAGCCAGGAGCTCGTCGTCGCCTGTCAATAGTTCAGAAACGGATTGGAACGCTCTGATTGGCTGGAATATGGTCATGAAAGTGATCCCATTGGCTGTAAAGTGTGAGGCGGTCTGCTGAGGTTTCGTCAACGCTGTGACAGGTGGTGAGCAACTCCCGCCCGAGCTCCAGAGGACGTCCGACAGACCGCCACGCGCGTCGCTCGACGCTCGTTGCCCGCACTCCGCGACCTGCAAGCAAGCTCTCGACGAGATCAGTACCGACTGCCATGTCGTGGCTCTGGGGCTCCCGCAATGCGTGGACGGCGAGCGACATGCCGCCGCAGGAGGGCAAAGTGGCGATCGTGACCGGCGCCAACTGCGGCATCGGCTTCGTCACGGCGCTCGAGCTCGCCAAGCACGGCGCGCATGTGGTGCTCGCGTGTCGGAGCGCGCTGCGCGGACGCCAGGCTGAGCAGGACATCCGCGTGGCGCTCGCAGCGGAAGGCACGGTGCTGGCGGCCAAGGGCGGGGCGGAGTATATGCCGCTGGACGTGTCCGACCCGAAGAGCGTGCGCGCGTTCGCCGACGAGTTCAAGCGCCGCTTCGACCGGCTCGACCTGCTGATCAACAACGCCGGCGTGGCTGTGCCACCCAAGCCAGCGACGAACAGTGGCCTGGAAGCTCACTTCGCGACCAACTACCTCGGCCACTTCTACTTGACGAGCCTGCTGATGGGTCTGCTGCTGCAGTCCAAGGCGGCGCGCGTGGTCAACATCAGCAGCATGCTCCACCGCTTCGGGTGGCTGTTCCTGAACTTCGCCAACGTCGCGACCAAGAGCCCGCGCGTCATGGACGGGTACTGCATCTCCAAGCTGCTGAACCTGCTCTTCACGTACGAACTGCACCGCCGGCTGTCGTCGCGGCAGGTCGGCCACGTCAAGGTGGTGGCGGCGCACCCGGGCATCTGCAATACCGAGATCTTCAACAAGTACTACCGCAACAACCTCCCGTCGTTCCTCGCGGCTGTGGCCATTTGGTTCCTCTCGTGGCTGCCGCTGCAGTCGCCGTCCATGGGTTCGCTGCCCACGCTGTACGCCGCGACGGTCGAAGACGTGGCCAGTGGCGACTTCTACGGCCCTGAAGGCGTCCTCACAGCCAGAGGGTACCCCGTCAAGGAGCAGTCGGACGCCACCAGCCACTCGCTCGAGCATGCCGCCAAGCTCTGGGAGCTCAGCGAGCGCGTCCTTGAGGCCAAATTCGACGTCTGAGCCTGTAGGTCTCACTTCAACTGAGTCATGTCACTGTTTACTCGTTTCCGTAATAGTGACGCATTCTGTGTTAATTCAAATTGTGTGGTGGTGCGCCGTCTGTAAACACACACCGCCCAGAATCAGACAGACCTCTGACGCACAGCAAAGACTTCGGACAGCGCAGCAGCACCTTCATTGCGAAGGCTTCACACGCTCGGATGGGCTTCTTCGGACGAGCAAGCCGCGGCTGGGAGGCGTCCGACATGCCGTCGCAGGCGGGCAAGGTGGCCATCGTGACGGGCGCCAACTCGGGCATCGGCTACGAGACGGCGCTCCAGCTCGCTCGCCACGGCGCGCACGTCATCCTCGCGTGTCGGAGCGAGTCGCGCGGCCGGTACGCTGAGCAGCAGCTGCGCGAGGCGCTGGCGCTGGCGCAGGAGGATGACAAGAGCCCGCTAGCGGGGGAAGGGAGCGTCGAGTTCATGCAGGTGGACATCGGCGAGCCAGCGAGTGTGCGGGAGTTCGCGGCCGACTTCCGTGCGCGCTTCGACCGGCTCGACCTGCTGATCAACAACGCCGGCGTGTCGTCTCCAGCGCAAAAGACGACGGCGGGCGGGCTCGAGATCCACTTCGGCATCAACCACCTGGGCCACTTTTACCTGACGTGCCTGCTGATGGACCTGCTGCGCCGGTCGCAGGCGGCACGCGTCGTCAGCGTGAGCAGCGTCATGCACCGCTTCGGGTGGATCTTCCTCAACTTTGCGACCATGGCGACGCTCCAGAACCCGGACCAGTGGGTTTACTCGCGCTCCAAGCTGCTTAGCCTGCTGTTCACGTACGAACTGCACCGCCGGCTGCTCGCGAGCGGCGTCGGCAACGTGATGGCCGTCGCCGCACACCCCGGCGGGTGCCACACGGAGATCTTCAACAAGAAGTTCTCGGCCGGCATGCCGCAGTTCCTGAGCCGCCTCATCAGCTGGCTGTTCTCGTTCGTGCCGCTGCAGAAGCCCGCGATGGGAGCACTCCCCACGCTGTTCGCCGCGACCGCCGAGTCCGTCCAGAGCGGTGACTTCTACGGCCCGGACGGCTGGCTCACGCTGCGAGGTTACCCCACGAAGGAGACCTCGACCGCCACTAGCCGCTCAGAAGCCCACGCCGAGCAGCTTTGGACGCTGAGCGAGGACACGCTCGGCGCCAAGTTCGACCTGTGAAACTTGACGTTGGTCTCGCTTCAAGTGAGTCGCGTCACTGTTCACTCGGTCCCGAAACTGTGACTTTGTTTGTGAATTCCGATTGACCTCTATAGTTTCAATGCGTACTCGATTTGGTACGTTGGATTTGGACTCTACGTACCTAAGCGAGTCGAACTAAATGATAAGAGGTGCAATTACACGTTGGCTGCATAAAACCTGCAAATTGACTCGATTACAAGAGCGATTTGTCTCGAGCATACATTCCGACCCTTTTGAAATAGATAGCATCTTGTGGTGGTCAGGGACGGGGAGGGTTAAGACCTCGAAGATCACATTGTGCTGTCTCAGTCTGCATAAGGTGTCCACAAATTAATGTGGTCCCCATCACGAATGTATCCACATGTCGCACATACAGATGTACCGTGAATGTCATGCTGCACTCGTCTCGTCATTGCAGGCGCATCCAGCATTTGGCTCCTCCGCAACTGGTGAGCGGAGTTCGCGGCGCTCATCGGAGAACATGGCGATCCCCGACGCCTCGTGGGACGCATCGTGGGACGCATCGTGCATCCCGTCGCTGGCAGGCAAAGTGGCGGTAGTCACGGGCGCCAACTCGGGCATCGGCTTCGTCACGGCGCTCGAGCTGGCACGCAAGCAGGCTCACGTTGTGCTCGCGTGTCGGAACCCTTCGAGGGGCGAGGACGCCGAGCGGCGGATCCGGGAGGAGCTTAAGGACGAGAAAGCCAAGGTTGAGTTTATGCTCCTGGACCTGAGCGACTTGGCCAGTGTGCGGGCGTTCGCAGCGGCCTTCCTGGCCAAGTTCGACCGCCTCGACATCCTGGTCAACAACGCCGGACTCATGCTGCCCGAGCAGACACACACGGAGAGCGGCCTCGAGACGCAGTTCGCAGTCAACTATCTGGGCCACTTCCTGCTCACGCAGCTGCTGTTCGACGTGCTCAAGCGCGGGGAGTCGCCTTCGCGCGTGGTGGCCATCACCAGCGTCGTGCACCGCTTCGCACGGCTCGACCTGACGACGCTGGCCAGGTCCCAGCCCGGCAAGCGCGCGTACCTGAACGAGTACTACTGCTCCAAGCTCGCCAATCTCCTCTTCACGTACGAGCTTGACCGGCGCGTGCGAGCGGCGGGCCTGGCAGACAAGGTGCAGGCGGTGGCTGCACACCCCGGCATCGTCGCGTCCGAGCTGACGCACAACATCGCGACGGCCTACGCGCCAACGTTCCTCGCAGGCGTGGTTGAGACGATCCTCAAGTACGTGCCGGTGCTGCAGGAGACCATCTACGGCGCGCTGCCGACGCTGCTGGCGGCCACGGACCCGTCCGTCGAGAGCGGCAGCTGCTTTGGCCCCAACGGGTTCGCGACGTGCTGGGGCAAGTCGCCCGCGCTCGAGGTGACCAGCAGCGACAGCCAGTCAGAGGCGCTGGCCGCCGAGCTGTGGCAGCTGAGCGAGCAGGAGGCCGGCAGCGTCTTTCGCGTCGGAGGCTCCGAGCCCGTGGTGGCGGCGCGGTCGAGTCTATAACCGATCCGGTTTGGGTCATCAATCGAGTGATTACGTTAGATCTTTTGTCACCGTCATTTGGAGGTGATGACGTTACTTCACTTGAGCACCTGCAGGATATGATCATTTGGCTAGTACAACCTCGGAAGGATTGTATGTAACCGTTCATTTAGCTTTAAAATGGACAGGTTACCGACTCATTGATCCTCTACGATATTATTCTCCCTGTAGTAGAGCGCAGTGGCGGCTGACCCCAGATCCGTCGGTTGGCTCGCATACAAACTCCCATAGAAACCGCGCCAAGAGGCGGCGGAGATCATCCGCAGGGCGATCCCTCGCGGCGGCGGCTCATTCTCCAAGCAGGCGCGGCAGACGCAGACCGACCGCTCCAACTCCAGCGCGAGCTCCAGCAGCACCGCCAGCACCGCCAGCACCATGCCGAGCGACATCAAGAAGGACGCGATCGCGGCGCTGAGCAGCCGCAAGACGGACGGCAAGGGCCTGCGCGTGGCCATCGTGCACACGCAGTGGAACGCCGAGGTGGTCGGCGCGCTCGTGGCGGGCTGCAAGCAGGAGCTGCTCAAGGCGGGCGTGGCACCGCAGGACGTGGTGGTCTTCGAGGTGTCGGGCGCGTACGAGCTGCCGTTCGCTGCGAGCCGCGCCATCCACTCGCAGAAGATCGACGCCGTCGTCTGCGTCGGCTGCCTCATCAAGGGCGGCACCATGCACTTCGAGTACATCTGCGAGGCCGTCACGCAGGGCATCATGCGCGTGCAGCTCGACACGCACGTGCCCGTGCTCTTCGGCGTACTCACCGTGCTGAGCGAGGAGCAGGCGCGCGAGCGCGCGGGGCTCACGGCCGGGGGCCACAACCACGGCGTCGAGTGGGCCCAGACGGCCATCGAGATGGCGCGCCTGCGCGAGCGCACCATGGTCGGCGGGTGCCCCATGCGTCCGCGCGAGAAGCTGCCGCACCACGACCTGACCTCGTGCCCGTTCTTCACCGTCTCGGCCTGGCTGCACATCGCTGCCATCACGGCCGTCGGCGTCGTCATCTCCACCGCCGTCAAGAAGTTCTCGTAGGCTGCAGGCTGGGCGGCCGTGTAGGCCCTGTAACCGAGCGAATGACAGGGCGATGCATGAACGAACACACCCACGCGATGGATGGCTTCCTTGGGCTGCATCTGTATTGTTGATCGCCACAGCCGCTCGCTACATGCCGAAGCGCACGGTGCTGATGGGTGCGGCAATGCGGACGCCAGAGCCGCTGCTGCCCGTGCTGCGCACCGACCCGCTGCTGCTCACGCCGCTGATGCTACTGCGCACGGACCGGTCGCTGCCACACACACACACACAGCCATTTGTCAGTCAGGGACGCCTCCAGCTCCTCGACAACCTGCCAGCACAGACGCACCTCCTGTCGCTGCGAGCAGACCCGGGGCGAGGCAGCGCGTAGTCGCCAGCGAGCACGGCCGTCGCCTGCTGCGCTCGGGCGGCAGCGACGCGGCCGGGCGGCGCCGAGGGGATCTGTAGCCCGTGCGCACGCACCGCGTCCTGCAGCGGGCCGTCAATCTCCGGGAACTCGCTGGCGAGCTGGCCCAGCGTGTAGAGCAGGCTGCCGGCGACCTCCTTGAGGTGCAGCGTCTCGAGCATGAGCTGCTCGCGCGTCTTGACTCCCGGCTCGCCCGTGAACTTGTGGTGCTCGCGCGTCTGGCGCTCGAGCTTCTTGGTCGCCTTGCTCCACTTGAGGCGCTCTGCTGCCACTTCCTTGTCGACCTGCGCCAGCGCGCTCTCGAGCTGCGCCACGTTGGCGCGAGTGAACTGCCGCTGGGTGGCGAGCTCCTTGAGCCGGTTGCCCTCGCTCTCGACGTCCATCTCGATGCGCGCGAGCTCCTTCTTCTTGCCGAACAGCGCGCTCTCGGCCTGCTTGGCCTGCTCCTCGAGCGCCAGCAGCTTCTGCGCCTCCTCCCCCTCGACATCCGCGCGCTGGAAGCTCTTGCGGTAGGCCGAGTTGCGGTCCTCCAGGTGCTCGAGCGTCTTCTTGAGCGCGCGCACCTCCTTCTCGGCCACGCGGATCTTGTCGTCCAGCTCGTCGCCCTCGCGCTGCAGCTCCTCTCTCCGCTGGGCCGCCTTGATGACGAAGTATGCCTGGCTGCGCTCTTCTCCGTTGGCGTCCTCGCTGCCGTACCCGCTCATCTTGCACAGCGTCTCGAACTTGGCCTGCAGCTTCTTGACGCGATTCTCGCGCTCCGCCAGCTCGACCGAAACCTTGTGCCGCTCGTCCTCGAGCGCCTTGTTGGTCGCGCGCTGCAGCTCGCGGTGCATAGCGATCTCCTTCTTGCGCTCCTCCATGCTCTTCTTGAGCTGGAAGTCGCGGTTCTCGAGCGAAAAGACCTCGTCCGTGCGCAAGTTGAGCACGTCCTTGAGCCGCTTGACCTCGAGCGCCTGCAGGTCGTGCTGGATCAGCAGCTCCTCCTTCTCCTTGAGCGCCTGCTTGAGCGCGCTGGCGCAGCTCTCGTTGGCCAACTCCGTCTCGGCGATCTTGGCGTCGATCTCCTCCTTCTGCTTGCCCAGCGCCTTGCGCACACGCTCCTGTGCGCGCTTCTCGTCCTCGAGCTTCTTGCACTGCGTCACCAGCATGCTCTCCTCGGCCTTGACGCGGTCCAACTCCATCTGCAGCACCTGGATCTGTGCCTGCAGCACCTTGGTCTCATCGGCGCTGCGCTCGCCACTCGCGCGCGCGACCTTGCGCTCCATCTGCTGGATCTGGAACTCGCCGTTGTACACGAGCTCCTGCTGGCGCAGCGCCTGCTGGTCCAGCAGCTTGAGCTTGGCGCGCAGGTTCTGCGTCGCGGCCTTGGAGCCCGAGATCTCAGCGATCAACGCAGCCTCGCTCTGGCGCAGCGTGAATAGCTGCTGGCTCTTGCGGAACATGAGCTCCTTCTGCGCCGTCATCTCCTTGTCCACGCGCTTCATCTCGCCCTCCATGGCTGCCAAGTCCTCCTCCGCCTGCTTGGCCAGCGTCTCGGCGTCTGCCGTCGAGTTCATGCACGCGTCCAGCGCCTTCTTGGTGGCCTTGTAGCGCGCACGCGCGTTCTCGAGCTCCTGCTTGAGCGTCTCGAGGTAGTCGCTCTTGTTGGCGTTGCTGGACCGCTGCTGGTTCAGGAACGACACGGAGCTCGCGAGCTGGTTCTTGAGGACCTCGACCTGGTCTTTGAACTCCTGCAGCCGCCCCATGGTCTGCTGCAGCTCCTGCTGGATCCTGGACTGCTGCCGCTCCTTGGCCGAGATCTTGCCCTGCGCCTCATTGTTCTCCTGCTCCTGCTGCTTCAGCCGGTGCTTCTGCTCCGCCAGCCCGTCCTTCTTCTGCTGCAGCGCCTGCCGGGCCAGAGCGTACTGCTCGCTCGCGGCCGTGATCTCGGCGTCGCGGCGCTGCATGGCCTCGATCGTGTCCTGCCACTGCTTGATGAGCTTCTGCCGCTCGTCGTGCAGCTGGCGGAACTCGTCCGCTGTCTTGTCGAGCTCAATCTGTTTGGCCTGCGTCTCGGTCGCCTCATCCTCGACTTGCCTCTTGTGTTGCTGCAGCGTCTTGGTCAGCTTCTCAATCTCGAGCGTCAGCTCCTTGATCTTGCTCTCGTCCGCGCGGCGATAGCGCTCCAGTGCCATGGCATCCTCCTCCTTCTGCTTGGCCGCCATGGTCCACTGCTCCATCTCGTCCTGGTTCCAGTTCATCTGCAGCTTGAAGCGGTCCATCTCTTCGTTGCCCTTGAACAGGAACGTCTGGATGGAGCTGAGCTTGCTCTCAAGCTCGTTGCACTCGGCATCCAGCTTGCGCATCTCCTGCTGCACTCGCCCCATCTCGCGCTCGGCCAGCTGCTTCATGTGCTCCTCGCTCGCCACCTCCTTGAGTTTGGCGTTGTGCAGCTCCTGCGTGTGCAGCAGCTCCTGCTTGACGTTCTTCAGGTGCTCCGTCATGATCTCCACGCGCGACGCGCTCTCGGCGATCTCGCTCTTGACGGACTGGAACTGCTTCTCTTTGGCGCGGATCTTCTTGTGCAGCGCCTTGTTCTTGTCGTCCGCGAACAGCGGTAGGTCGTCGATGCCCGTCGGCAGCGTCCGCTCATTGCTGTCCTCGCTCGCTCCGTCGTCTTCATCGTCGTCAGCGTCCGGGTTCTCGTTCGCCTGAGAGCTGTTCTGCTTGCCGTCCGATCGCTTCCAGCTGTACGTCGGCTCCTCGCCTTGCTCCGGGTCGTCCTCGTCCTCGTCCGTGCCGTCTCCAGGCTCCGCACTGCTCCCCCAGTGTCGACGAGCACCCTCCGACTCGCTGGCAGCGTTATTGGGCTCGTCTTCGGCATCGCCAGCCCCCCACGACGACTCCAGCAGCCGCTTCTCCACGTCCGCGGCGCTCGCCTCTTGGCCGCCCGGCGCGACGTCCCCGTCCTCGCTCGACATGGCGGCCCAGTTAGTTGTTGAGCGACAAGAGAGCAGCGACTTGAGTGTGCGCTTGGCGAGAGATGCATCGGAGTGGTCTTGGGCGTCCGTTACCCCATCGGAAGAGCGTTTCCGGCCCTGCCAGCTCTCGACGCGCGGTCTATTTCAGGCCCAGAACTCGCGCTGCGGGTGGAAGTCGACGTGCTTGACGTCCAATGCCGTGCCGCAGGGCATGCGCCGGTGATTTGAGGGCTTCCTCGCCACCTCCACACGCTGCAGATCGCCCCTGTCGCCCTTGGGCATCGAGAGGCGCGCACTGGATGGCATCATCGCCTGTCGTCGGAACCAGGTGATGTCGCTGCGAGAAGCGACGCCCGCGAGCGACTGTCGGGCCTCCGCGAGCGGAATCACACACTGGCGGCGCGTAAAGAGCTGTGTCGCTGGAGGGACGAGCTCGCCTCCAAGCGCTGCTCGTCCCCGTTGCGTTTCACTCGCCAGTCGAACCGGGACAACGCGTTCTCGAAGGACGAAATGGGTACGCCCCCCACCTCCCTCCGCTGCTCGTCATCGCTAGCTCTCAGCCTTGCAGCCTCACAGACTCACAGACTCACAGACTCACAGACTCACAGACTCACAGACTCACTGTGGACCACGGCCAGCATCAAGAGGGTCCATGGGAACCACAGGAGGTGCCGCATTGGATTCCCAATATCTGGATTGGAGGATCGCCGTTTGATGGGTACGATGCCACGTCGCGTGCGTAGCTTCCCGGCTAAGTGCGATTTGAACCAGACACTTTGAAGTTTCTACAGACGACGGGTTCGGATTGGCCAAAATCCCGCGCCAAGAGGGACAAGCAATGACGCGCTTGCGTCACGCGAGGCCCACCCCGCGCTGCCTCGGCGAATCGGGTTCAACATCGAGCGGGCAGCTCTGAAGTTGGCGACTCGCACTTAGTATCACCGCCGATACCTCGCGTCACACTGAATGACCCTTGCGTCTCCTGCCGCTCCGTCCGCTCCTTCCGTCGGTCGCCTCACTTCTGAATCGGCGCCCAAGCACGCTCGTCAAGCCCCAGGCAGCCCGCCCAAGCACCAG
>JAADYB010000688.1:0-15118 GCA_023338075.1 Phytopythium litorale | reverse complement strand
ATTTTATATTTGATCGAATAGATATCAGATTAGAGGATTTAAGCTTGATTCCAGTAAAGGTTCAAGTGTCAATCTTCTCATTTTACATATAATTGAGCAAATATGACATACCAATGCATCCATACAAACCAGTAGTGAGATTAAGTCCAGAGGGTTTTCACGAATGGTTTCAGCCAATCCACGCGCGTATCACCTCTTGAACGGCGTTTCATTGGCGAATAACATGTCCAAGAGCGCTGTAATCGAGCAGGCGGCCGGACTCGAAGAGCTTCCTTCCTTCCCCCGAACAAAGCAGCAGGCACATCCGCCACCTCGGACGCCTCGCGCGGCGCCTCCTGGCCGCTACCGGCGCCCCCCGCCCCCCGCCAAGCACCTGCATCGACCCCCTGCCGCCTGCCATGGACGTGCTGTTCGCGGTGGACCAGTACGAGCGCTACGGCAGTCAGCCGCCGTTCGAGATGGCGGCGCACCCGCCGCTGCCGCCGCGCGGCGAGCCGTTCCGCGTGCGCGTGCCCAAGCTGTACCTGCCGTGGGACGGCCGGCAGGGCATCATCGCGCTGCGGCGGCCGCACAGCCAGTTGGCGCTCTGCCGCTGCGGGTACGTGCTGGCGGGCATCTACTTCCGCGTGAACCGCGCGACCGAGCTGCAGGTGCCCGTGGCGCTCAAGGTGATGGACCGCCACCAGGTGCTGCTGCAGCGCGACGACGTGGAGAACGAGGTGCGCGTCATGGCGCTGCTGCAGATCGGCGGCGTCGACGCGCCGCTCAGCAACCCGCACATGATCCGCTGGGAGTACGCCAGCGACGAGTACAACCAGTACATCGCCACTGAGTTCGTGGCCAACGGGAGCCTCGTGTCGTACGCGCACGGCCGCATCCGCCAACTCATGGTGCAGCACCTCGAGGATTTTATGAAGACGCACGGTGAGGGCCCGTCCAAGCTCGAGTGCGTCGCCTACGTCTACCGTGGCTGCGGCCACGAGTGGATGCGCGAGAGCTTCCGCATCTTCCTCGGCATCATGCGCGCGCTCACCTACATGCACGCGCAGAGCGTGGCGCACCTGGACCTCGATATCTACAACATCGCCATCGACAAGCAGGCCACGCCGCGCATCATCGACCTCGGCAGCAGCCAGATCATGGACCACCGGGGCTCCGTGGCCGTCGGGGACGTCGGCATCAAGTGCAAGCCCACCTTTGTCGCCCCGGAGGTGCGCAAACACTCGAGGCAGCCGCCGCCTCGCCCCGGCTTCCACGGCGCTAGCGCCGACATGTGGGCAGCTGGTGTTGTGGTACGTCTCTCTCTCTATCAATGCCGCATGTTTTCTCCATCACTAACGTTCGCGTGGCGTCCGCAGCTGGTGCAGTGCATCGTCTGGGGCTTCCGTGGCGGCCCGGGGTACCTGACATCCAATACCAACTGGCGGCGGGAGGTGTTCACGCACATTGACGGCGAGTGCGACCCCAAGGCGTGCCACCTGTGCCTGAACTTCATTTCCATCCCGCCGCTCATCGGCGCCATCGTCAAGCAGCTGCTGCATATAGAGCCGCACCGGCGGCCGTCCGCCTACGAGGTCGCCATTGCCATGCAGGAGAACCGACAGCTCGAGCTCTTCCCGCCGCACCCGTCCACGCTGCGATGAAAGGGATGCGTCCGAGTGTATGTAAATGAGGCGGAGAGCGATGAACCACGACGAGTGGTCTGCCTCTCAACGCGATGTTGCTCAATCAACCAGCAATACATGGGAGAAGTTCGCGCTACAGAGCATTCGACGATCATATATTCTGCTTGAACGTTGTCCTGGCGAGCTCACAAGGATGCTGGTAGCGGGTCCAGTGCGTTGCGATGAGCTGCCATTGCGACGCGCTGTATTGGACGGAGTCCTTTCCGCTCATCTGTCTGTCTTGGAGACCGCTGCCTCGAGCGCCAACCATAGATCAACGCCCTCTAGCTGCTCCACGTCGACAGGATGAGGCGTCTGGGGGACTCCGGCGGCTGTGCCAGGCGTGTAGGCGGCGAGCTCGAGCTCAAGCTCCATGATCTGGTGCACCAGGCGGTCTGCTTGCCCCTCCAACGCTCTTATGTGGCGACGCAGGTGCACGATGTCCGCGCTGAGGGACTGGTTGATGAAGCGCTCGGCACTCAGCTCCTGGCTGACGACGTCGACGACAGCGGCGACTTCGTCCTCTTCGGTTTCACCTCCCGCTGCTGCCGCCGCCCCCTTGTCACCTCGCGCATCCACTCGAGCCATCGAGGGAAGCAAGTCCTCGGAAAGTTCGTCCACTGCCTTCCTCAGACGCGAAGCCTCCTCGACAAGCGCTCGAGCTGCTCTCCAGGCGAAGAAGGCTGCGAGGAGGAAGGCCGCTCCAACCGAAGCCAGGATGGGCCAAGCCGCCAGCTCACACCCACTGGAACTAGAGATACTGTCAACCATCGACGTAGTAGTCCGGACGACAGGGACGTGGCTCTTCTTGGGCAGTCGAAGGACTGCCACCAATACGTGGCATTGAGCTCTTGACCTGCTTGAAGTGGTGCTGTGATGTGTGGTCCACACGACCTGGCGGTGCTCGCACTGCGAGTGTCGAATGTATTCACCAGATTCGCATGCCTCGTTAGTGTTCGTTCGCGTCCGGTCGCTGCCTTCTCTTGTCGAGGAAGGGGGAGGCGACTCGCCTCTCAGGCGAGGGGGTGAGTGCATACAAAGTTCAAGTCAAAGAAGAGACGGCGGCGAGGCTGCAGGCAAGCTCACATATTCCTCACGGTCGCGGGCGATCGGTCGGTCGGCCGGGAACAAGGCTCGAGGGAGGCGGACGGCGCGGCTTGCGGGCTCGGAGGTGCGCTATCGTGCCGCGCATCGTGATCAGCGGCGCGAGTTGTCTCCGTAGGCTGACTGGCGGCCGCTACAAGGCGCAGGAGAAGCGGGAAGAAGGCGCCGGAGTGTGAGGAAGCGAGGCACGAGATGGCGAGCGGACTGCCGCGGCAGGCGTTCTCGCTGGACAGCGCGACGCTGTCGACGGGCACGGCGAGCGACGGCAAGCGGCCGCCGCTCCCGTCCGCTTTCCGGCCGGAGAAGCGCGGTCGGCCGGACGACGACACGACCCATGGCGGGAGCGCGGAGGAGCCGTCGCCGACCGCCCCGCCGCCGCCGCGGACGCCGACGCTGGAGCGCAGCAACAGCAGCGGCACAGGCGGGAACCTGCAGCACCTGGCGAGCTGGCGGTCCACGTCGTCGTCGCAGGACGGAGACGTGAACACGGGCACGTACACGCGCGTGCACCTCAAGGTGAAGGCCGGCAGCCGGCTGGGCGAGTCGGTGCACTGCTCCGGCTCGTCCTTCGTCATGGGTCACTTCAACCCGAACGAGTCCATGACGCTCGTCACCACGCCCGAGGACTACCCGTTCTGGTCCACCGTCAAACCCATGATCCTGCCGCGCGGCGTGCCGCACCAGTACATGTACGCGCTCTTCTCGGGCGGCGTCTTCAGCAGCTGGGAGCCCATCGGCTGCGAGCGCGTGCTCGTGCCCGACGGGAGGGAGATGACGGTCATCGAGGACTACGGAGACTACGACCCGGAGGCCGGGCTCTTCCCGACGGGCGAGCTCATCGACCGGTCGGTTGTGTTCGAGCGCCGGCGCGAGGACGTGGACGTCGAGGCGCCTCGCAGCGACGTCTCGGAGGCCGACGAGGCCGAGCAGAAGGAGGACAGCAGCCGCTCGTCGTCGCGCTGCGAGGGCAGCAGCGTGGACACGGACGCCGAGCTAGAGCACACGCCGACGCGCATGAGCCGGTCGGCGTCGCAGCACTTCAAGCAGAACGCCAAGCTCCAGTCGCGTTACAAGCGCTACTTGCCGTCCAACTACCACCCGGACCCCGAGGCGACGCTCTTCCTCGTGTGCTACCATCTCCCGGTGATCCTGACCAAGTCGGACGCGGATGGGTCCTGGTCGGCGGAATGGAACCGCGACAGCTTGATCTCGAGGAGTGAAGGCAGCATCGCTGAGTCGATGAAGACGGCATGGGTCGGGTGTGTGACGCACCACGCGCGCCACGACCAGGAGGAGCTGTCGGAAGAGGACAAGGCGGAGATCACCACGGTGCTGGCGGCGATGAACTGCATCCCGGTGTTCATCGACCGCGAGATGGCGAACAACCACCACCTGGGCTACTGCAAGAACAAGCTCTGGCCGATGTTCCACAACGTCGACATCCTGGACATTTACTACGCGATCTGGGACCGCTCGGACATGATTGAGTGGAAGGAGGAGCGCAACAATGGCGAGTGGTGGGAAGCGTATCAGACCGTGAACCAGCTCCTCGCGGCGCGCGTGGGTGAGCTCTGCTCAGCGAAGGACACGGTGTGGGTGCATGACTACCATTTGCTGCTGTTCCCGTCGTACCTGGCCAACATCTCGGAGGCGAAGCAAGTGCGACGCCCCAAGATGGTGTTCTTCCTGCACGTGCCGTTCCCGACGTCCGAGATCTTTCGCGAGATGTCCCACGGCACCCAGCTGCTCGAAGGAGTGTTGGCGGTCGATGTTGTCGGCTTCCACTCGTTCGACCACGCGCGCCACTTCCTGAACGCTTGCAAGCGATTCCTAGGGCTGGCGTACCAGTCGCGTCGCGGCGGCAATCTGGGCGTCGACTACCGCGGGCGGAACGTCGTCATCACGATTAGCCACGTGGGTATCGAGACGGAGTACATTCGCTCGTTGATCGCCAAGCCAGAGGTGCAGGAGGCGGCGCGCAAGCTGCGTGAGAAGCACCCGGGCAAGGTGCTGATTGCGGGCATTGACATTTGCCAGCGCTTGAGTGGCATCCCGCTCAAGCTGCTGGCATTCGAGCAGTTTTTCAACAATTGCCCGGCGTGGAAGGACAAGGCAGTGATGGTGCAGCGCAGCTCGATGACGGAGGCGCGCCAAGGGGACCAAAAGTACAGCAGCGAGGAGATCCGGAAGCTTGTGCACCGCATTACCTCGCAGCATGGCCCGGATGTGGTGGACTACGAGGAAATCTCGGCGCCGATCTCGTTCAAGGACCGGCTAGCGCTCTGGATGGCGTGCGATATCCTCATGGTGACGTCGATCCGAGAAGGACTGAACCTGAAGCCACTCGAGTTCGTGTACACCAAGTCAGTGCACAACCCGGGGCGGCCTGGAGTGGTCATCTTGAGCGAGTTCTCAGCCTGCTGCTGCGTGCTGAACGGAGCGCTGCGGGTCAACCCGTGGAACATCACCGAAGTCGTCAACTCACTGGATCATGCGCTGACCATGAGCGAGGAGGAGCGCAAGGGGCGGCGAGCACGTGACTTGCCGTACATCACGAACCAGCCGGCAGCGAACTGGACCAAGCAAGTCCTGTCAGTGCTGGAGGAGGCGACGGAGCTCGACGCGGAAGATGAGGAGTACACGGACATGGAGTACATGGACATGGAGATCGGCCGCTCGCACGTGCTGCGCATCGGCCAGCGCTCGGACTTCAAGCAGCTCAACGTGTCAAAGGTCATGGAGGCGTACCAGGGGTCCAGGCGCCGTGTCTTCTTACTGGATTATGGCGGAACCATCATCGCGCGGGAAAACATATCCATGTACGTCAAGAAGGACTTCACGGCCGTCACGGGGAAGCTACCGTCGAAGCGCATGCTGGACGCGCTCTCGATGATCACGAGCGACCCGCGGAACACGGTGTATGTCGTGAGTGGTGTGAGCCGGCTGAACCTGACGGCCGCCATCGGACACATCAAGGGCCTCGGCTTAGTAAGCGACAACGGCGCGCTGTACTCGTGGGCGAACTCGATCCACGCGGACACGGTGGAGGAGGCCGCAGCACGCGCGGGCGACGGGAGCGGCGGGCACAAGGACGAGCGGCACTGGCACCGCCACGCGTTCTCGTTCGACTGGCGGCCAATTCGCGAGGTCGTCGACCCGATCCTCAACATGTACTGTACGCGCACGAACGGGAGCGTGCTGCGGCACACGGAGCAGGGGATCGCGTGGAACTTTCGGTCGACGGACCCGGAGTGGGGCCTCGTGCAGGCCAACTCGCTGCACCAGGACCTGGAGGAGGTCGTGCGGGACTTCCCGGTCAACATTGTGCGCAAGAAGGGTCTGCTGGAGATCGCGCCCGAGGGACTGAACAAGGGCGTGGTGGCGCGGCAGATCTTGGCGCACGACGCGGCCACGCACAGCGGGCGGCACCCCGACTTTCTGTTCTGCATCGGCGACGACACGACGGACGAGAGCATGTTCAAGGCCATTTTCGACTACTACGCCGAGCGCACGGAGGAGAGCGTGCACGGCCGCGCGCTGGCCGAGCCGACGGTGGGCACGACGCTGCTCGCGAACCAGTTCGGCGGCGACCTGGACAGCCTGGACGAGGGCGCCTTGCACCATGTCTTCACCTGCACGGTCGGCAAGAAGCCCAGCAACGCGCACCTATACGTGAACAACGTGGACGACGTCGAGCAGCTGCTGTTCGCACTCGGCGAGGCTTCCGCGGGCGAGGTGCGTAGTCCGATCCCCCGCGCTAAGCGGTCGAAACGACACTAACCCGCCGTGGGTGGTCGCGCAGGAGGTGGAGCAGAAGCGAGCGTAGAGTGGCGGGTGGCGAGACGGACAAGCGGCGAGCGAGCGCGAGAAGAAGGCCGGACGCCGCCGGGCTGGTCGCTAGCCCGCCACCCATGGCGCCGGCTGCCGCGGCGACCTCCTGCCATATGTAAGGACGCGCTCGCCGCCATTAATAATAGCGAAAACGAGAGAAAAACAACACACAGCGATCGCCATGAGGTGTTGCGTGTGGATGGCGGCAAGCTACTTCCTCCTCCACCCATCAGGTTGTCACCACCATGAACACGTTGAAGCCGCCCGTCCACTGACATCCCCAAAATAGACCAACCCACTCTCCCAATGTTAACAATTTCGGGGATCTCTTTTCAGATCGTGTGGTCCACGCCACAATTCGCACCACCCATTTTTTTGGTTGGTTGGCTGGCCTGTTGCGTTTGTGAAAGGGTTTTTGTCTCACTTCAGCTCACGGCGCCAAGGGAAACAAGTCGGTCTCCGCGGCTTCCACCCGTCCGATCACCAGCCCCAGCGAGTCGACCGGGACTTGAGAGCAGCAGGATGACGGCGGACGAGGCGCTGGCGCTCAAGGCGGAGAAGAAGGCGGCCAAGCTGGCCAAGAAGTTGGCCAAGGAGCAGGCGGCGGCGGCTGACGCGTCGGTGGAGACGGAGAAGAAGGCCAAGAAGGAGAAGAAGGAGAAGAAGGACAAGAAGGAGAAGAAGGACAAGAAGGAGAAGAAGGACAAGAAGGAGAAGAAGCGCAGCCGCGAGGAGCAGCAGGACGACCATGACAACGACAGCGCGCAGGCCGAGGAGACGACGTCCGTGGACAGCGACTCGGACGTGGCGGTGACCGCGCCAGCCGCCAAGAAGGCCAAGACGGCGCTGGCGCCCGAGCTGGTGACGCGCGTGGGCGGCGAGGAGAACCCGCCGCTGGAGAACTTCCGCATCTGCGACGAGACGCGCGAGAACCTCAAGAAGCGCGGCATCCACACGCTCTTCCCTATCCAGGCCATGACGTTCGACAAGATCCTGGACGGCCGCGACCTCATGGGCCGCGCGCGCACGGGCATGGGCAAGACGCTGGCCTTCGCGCTCCCCGTCATCGAGCTGCTGCTCAAGAACTCGCAGGCGCAGACCCGCGGCCGCGCGCCGCGCGTCGTCTGCATGGCTCCCACGCGCGAGCTGGCCAAGCAGGTGGCGACCGAGTTCGAGACGACGGGCCCGTCGCTCAGCACCGTGTGCATCTACGGTGGCGCCTCGTACCAGACGCAGAACGACGCCTTCCGCCGCGGCGTCGACATTCTCGTGGGCACGACGGGCCGCGTGATCGACCACATCGACCGCGGCAACCTGCGCCTGCACAACTGCGAGTTCCTCATCCTGGACGAGGCCGACACGATGCTCGAGATGGGCTTCCGTGAGGACGTGCAGAAGGTGTTCGCGGCCATGATCGACGTGCAGAAGAACAGCAAGAAGAAGCGCCAGACGCTGCTCTTCTCGGCGACCATCCCCAGCTGGGTCAAGGAGGTGGCCGACAAGTACATGCAGAAGGACCGCGAGTACGTGAACCTCGTCAAGGACTCGGACGACCAGGCGTCGACGGACGTGCAGCACATTGCCATCCCGTGCCACTGGCAGGGCCGCCCGACGCTGCTGGCCAACCTCCTGGGTGTGTACGCCAAGAAGGACACGCGCACCATCATCTTCGCCGAGACCAAGAAGGACTGCAACGAGCTGGCGGTGCACCCGGAGATCAAGCAGGACTGCCAAGTGCTGCACGGCGACATTGCGCAGGACCAGCGCGAGACGACCATGAAGGCGTTCCGCGAGGGCCGCCTGCGCCTGCTGATCGCCACGGACGTGGCTGCCCGCGGGCTCGACATGAACGTCGACCTCGTCATCAACTCGGAGCCGCCGCGCAAGGCCTCGGGCAACGCCGACGTGGACACGTACGTGCACCGCTCGGGCCGCACGGGCCGCGCCGGCAAGAAGGGTGTCTGCATCACGTTGTACACGACTCGCCAGCGCGACATGCTGTCGCTGATCGAGCGCCGCATCGGCAACAAGTTCATCATGAAGGGCCCTCCTGACGTACGTCGCAGTGGCTGTCGCTGCGCTTGTTCAGTGATGTGTTCAAAGGTCTAACACCTCTCTGTCTCTGTTGCTTGATGTCTACAGCAAGACGACCTGATCCTCGCGGCGGGTGCCAAGGCGCTGAAGGAGATCGAGAACGTGGACCCGACCATGATCGAGCTGTTCGAGTCCAAGGCGGGCGAGCTGTTGGCCGAGATGGACGCCACCAAGGCGCTGGCGGCGGCGCTGGCGTGCATCACGGGCCACTCGCAGCCTCCGCGCCGCACGTCGCTCATGTCTGGCGTGCCCGACTATGTGACGGTGCAGTTCACGAGCATCAACCTGATCCGCGCCAAGGGTTACGTGTGGAACGCTCTGAACCGCGACTTCGTCGAGGAGGTGGCCAACCAGATCAAGCAGCTGACGCTGACGGAGGACTCGATGGGTGCGTGTTTCGACCTGCCGATCTCGGGCCTGGACGCTCTCAACGAGCTCATCGAGTCGGGCAACTGCCCGTACTCGATCCCCAAGACGCTGCCCAAGCTCCAGCAGTCGGCCTACATGAGCAAGTCGGGCTTCGGAGGCGGTCGTGGCGGTGGCCGCGGCTTCGGGCGTGGCGGTGGCGGCCGTGGACGCGGCGGCAGCTTTGGTCGCGGCCGTGGCGGCGGCGGCCGTCGGTATTGAAGTGGGTCGTAAGGGTGCTTTTGTTCGATAGACGTGTTCCTACCGGTTAAAGTTAATTGACGACTGTCGATTTTGGATAACTTTGGTGTTCGTGTCTGCTAATTGATGAAAACCAGTTTGCTTTTGTGACCAGTCACTCTACCGACACATAGATTCCCGCGCTTTCGAACCGACACCAAAGCGCGCATTCGAGGCTGCAACAAGGGAAAGCAAGCAAGGCCCGAGAAAGGCAGGTAGGAGGCGGGAAGCGAAGGCATTGGCGACGGCTGCAGCGCGCGGAGCACGCGGCGGGAGGCATGGTGCGGACGCTGGAGCTGCGCACGACGCAGGAGGGCGTCATCTGGCCGCGGCGACCGCTGATCAGCGCCAAGGGGCTGCTCTCGAGCGTCCAGAACGTGCCCTACAGCTCGGTCGACAAGCGACCGACGTGCTTCCGCGACGCGGCCTTCAACGCCGCGGGAGATGTGCTGGCGGCCGTGGACGAGCGCGGCCGCGTGTTTGTCTTCTTCGTCACGGCCAACCACTACGCGCTCGTGCAGCACTTGGGTGTGCCGGCCATCACTTGCTGCTTTAACCCGGCGCGCAAGACGGAACTGCTCGTGACATGCGAGAACGACCTGGTGCGTTGGACTGCCTGCCTGCTGAACGAACGAACGAACGGAATGACACCAACTTCTTATGTGGTGCTGACCGTGGCTGTGCGGACGCTGGATGACGGCATGACAGGCGCACTGCATTGACGTGCAGTCCCAGATCCTGGTCAGCACGTTGCGCGGCCACCGCTTCCCCGCGCGCTGCGCGTCGTTCCAGAAGTCGGGCAAGCTCGCGCTCACGGCATCCCAGGACGCCGTCATCCTCTGGGACACGAAGGACTGGTCTCGCTACCGCGTGCTCAACGCCGGGCCGGGCGTCCAGCAGGTTTGTCCGCTCGCGCTGCCACGATTGAGGCACAGAGGACGCGCATCTCACTACGGATTTGCGTGCATCGTCAGGCAAGCTTCGTCGCGCGCGGCGACCTCGTGGCCGTGTGCTTTCAAGACGACACCATCATGATGTGGGAGCTCGAGACGCTTGCGCTGCGGTACCGATTCGCGCTGCCGGAGCAGGAGGCCTCTCCGGGGTTGCAGACCATCGCAGTGTCGGAGGACTACAAAGTGCTCGTCGCCAGGTAAGGGTCTTGCTGAATCAGTATCAGCTTTTATCCCATGGTGGTATTCTGATCCAACTCACCTTCTCCATCGCGCAGCGGACGAGCTCCTTTCATTTACGTCTGGGAGCTCGAGTCGCAAACGATCATCCGGATCATCGAGCTGCCCGCGCCAATCAAGGAGGTTGTCAGCGTACGTGGAGCGCGATCAACCTCGCTCGACTGGAGCAAGCTGGGATGTTCGTTGACGCAAACGGCGCCGTTGTGGATTGATTGACAGCACGCTTTCCTTCCCGGGAGCGACCGAACCATCAGCATTCTTGGCGACGACGGCGGTTTGTTCTTCCTCAACGTCGCTGCGAAGCGACCGAAGATCAAGGTGGAGATTTCCAACCCTGGACGCAAGTTCATTGCGTTCGATATTGAGTGCCACGCTCGCTACGCGGCCGCCTGCACGAGGTATGGCAGCCCCTCTGCGAGATTCGTGTTGCTCCCCAGCCGCAATGATTCCTAACGTGACCTTTATGTTGCCGCAGCGACGGATTTTTGATGCTGTACGATATGGAGATCGCTCGAGAGACCGCCGCCAGAGCAAACGGTGCCAAGAAGGGGGTGCTCGACTACGAAGGCGATGACCGTGTGACGATGCGGTCTGGTGTTCTTCGCAGAGAGCCTGGTCGTCCCAGCGTGATCGCCAACCGACGCCCTGACGCACACACGCGCTCCACGAATTCGGCTCGTCCTGTTCCATCCAAGCTCATCGATGGCTTGTTTGGTGCGACGACCTCGAGGCGGAAAGCTGCTACCGATTACGCTGTGGGAACGGGTTCTTCACCATTTATCGCGACCAAAGGTGAGACTCGCATTCCGAGTCCGCGGGGAGTTGACGACCAAATGCAAGCTGGCGTGCCGTCGAGCATCCCCACCCCGATCAAGACCCGCGCAACACACTCCAGCGCAACACGCAGCGCGCGGTCATTGCTGTCCAATCCATTGGAGGTCGAGAAGAACCGGAAGCGACTGGTGGGCAGCTTGAAGTGCAACGGCAGCTACCCGCGGAAGTACCGAGTGTTGGTCTGGCGGTTCTTGCTTCGGTTGCCCAAGAACGAAGACGCATTTCGCGCGCTCGTCCGGAAAGGCAAACACGCCTCGTTCTCGCGGCTTCGCGACGAGTATCCTCTGAAGGACGACCGGCTGTTCCGTCGGCTGCACCGCGTGCTGTCAGCGCTCGCGTTTTGGTGCCCTGCGTTCGGTGAGATCAGCTACCTCCCGGCGATTGTCTATCCGTTTGTCAAGATATTCCGCGAGAATGATCTGGCAGCGTTCGAGGCCAGCATGAGTATCATGCTGCATTGGTGCGGCGACTATCTGTTCAACCTCCCGAATCCTCCCGCCGCGATCCTGAGTGCGTTGCGCCAAGAAGTCGAGCGGCGAGATCCCCAGCTCTACGATCACTTCGTCCGGCACCGCGTCACGGCTGAGACGTATGGATGGAGCTTGCTCAAAACCATCTTCACCGAGGTGCTGAACGAGGACGAGTGGATGCGTCTTTGGGACCAGCTCATCACGTATTCGGAGACCCCGCAGCTTCTGGTTGTCGCCGTGCTGGCGTACCTGTCGTACTTCCGCGTCGCGCTGCTGGCTGCTCCCGACCGCTTCTCGATCGAGCAGTTTTTCCACCAGCAAAATGCACTCGACATCCAGAAGTTTATCCAGTTGCTGCTCAACATCAACCAGCGCTTGGACCCGACGACGTTTAAACCCGAAGACTCCATGAAGGCGTTCGAAGCGATGCGTGCAAATGCTACTGGAGTAGAAGACAGCTCAGCGCAAGAGGGTGGCATCAAGGCGGAGGAGGCACCGCTGTGGCCGCTGCCGATCGGGCAATACCCTGCGTTCGGACGTTACCCGAACCTTGTCGTGGACTTCCAAATCAGCGTAAGTTTGGCGAGAAGTGGTGATGGTGTCGTCTCTCGTTCGAGCAGGAGATCTGACGTTGATTTGTCTGTGCCATATCCAACAGGAGCGCAACCGAATCGCGCTGGAGGAAGCGGAGCTGAGTCACAAGCAAAAACTGCTGGAGCAAGTGCGAGACGAGTCGGGGCGTTTGCAGCGCGAGCATGCGAAATGGATGGAGGAGAAGCGACTTGTCTTGGAGGCTGAAGAACGTCGCCGGAAGGAAGGCATCGCTGCTGAGAAAGCGCGTATCCTGGAGCTGAAGTCACTCGATCATGAAACGCGCAAGGCGCGGCTCGAGCTCCTGCGACGGATGGAGGAATCCGCCCGTGAGACCCTGGAGGAGGCGTCCAAAACGCTTCAAGCCGAGTACCAGCGGCTCGAGTCGACGCTAGCTGCGCAGCAACAGCGCATGGACTTTGAGATCTCGTCGAGGAAGCAAGAAGAGGAGCTGCAGCGTGTGGAGTTCGAAACGGAACAGCGTGTCATGGATGTTCACCGGCACCGCGCGATGGAAGAGAAGATGCAGCGGCTTCGCGCCGAGTTTGCAACGCGTCTCAAGCAGCAGGAGATGGAAGATCTTCTTAAGTTCGCGACATGGAAGCGGGAGGACGAGGAACGCAAGCACAACGCGAAGATTGAGCTGCAGCAACGCGAACAGCAAGCGCTGTTTGAGCAGGAGCAGCGGCTTCGACAGGAGCTGGAAACGCAGTTCTTGGAGCAGGCAACTGCCAAGGAGAAGGAGATCCTGGAGCTGGAGGCGCAGAGACGTGCACGACAAGTTGAGCAGGAGCGTCGAGTTTCCTCGACCCGTCCCAGCCAGCAAAAGCGCGCTCGTGATCCTGCTTCTGCTGGTGTTCGTGATCAGGTGGAAGAGACTCGCACCACTCCTCGTGATCACCACGTTGACACCTTCGAGGCAACAACACCTCGTTCAACGCAAGAGGCGGCTACACCTGTTAAACCCAAGGACGTGTCCGCTGAGCGATACGACCAATGGAGAAAGCGTCAAGTTCGTCACGAATTCACTGGCAATGCTCCGCCGCCCCTCGAAGCGCAGACACCACGGCGCGCAACTGGTGCCTTGGCTGCCACTTCAGGTGGTGCGACTGGCGCCTCCAGTCGTGGGAACGATCACAGTCGGAGATTGGACTTTGGCTCATCGTCGGGAAGCAACGAGGGCAGTGTTGCAAGCGCGGCGATGCAGCGCACAATGGAAGAGATGCGGCTGCTCGAGAAGGCGCTGGCAAACATCAGCAGCAGTATCAGCAGCCACAGCTCAAGCTTCGTCGCCGAGGACGAACACCGTCCAGACGGCGCGGTGTCTGTGTCTGCGACGGGACCCCCGCAGAGTCGAACGCCTGCAGGACGCCGTACGCTGTTCGATCCGCGCCAACCCTCCGAGCAGCAACAGGCTGAAGCGAGATCGGTTCCAGTGTATGCGGCTGACGAGAGTTCTCCAACTCCAGCAGGGACTTACCAGCCCTTGTCGCCGCCCGCGCGCGATCGACTGTCTTCGCAGTATCACGAAGAGGAGTCGTCGAACTTCTCCCATTTCGACATCCACTCGGTCGATCTTGAAGAGAAGGCGAGCGACCACGACGGCAACCACGACGGCATCGCGGTCGACGACGCCCACCACCAGTCCGACAGATCCCCGTTCACCGAGGGCGAGGCAGCGGAGCCTCACCAGCGACCAATCGCGGAGCTCGAGGCGAAGCTCGGGATCCGCTTCGACGACCTGAGCGACGACGAGGAAGACGAAGCGGATGGCGAGGAGATTGGCAATGAGCATGGCGACGGCTCGTCTTCCTCGCTGTCGGCGTCGTCGGTCGACGAAGCGATCGAAGACGACCGCGCGCGGCTGCTGTCCCGCGCCAAGAGGCTGCTGGAGGAGGAGAGCTTCGACTCGGACGGCGAGCTGTCGGAAGGATTCGACTAGCCATATTGATGTGACGCGCGCGTGTCGGCAGTTGCCGCTTGGTCTGCGATTGCGGCGTGGAGTTGAGGCGGATGAAGATGAGGCAGATCAGCAGGCGGACTCGTGGAACTCCTTGAAGTTGAATGTGTCAGTAACTGCTACGAGGGTGTCTCTAACTGCAATCAGCAATCGGGTTCAACCTGTCGTGCGATCGTTGAAGCATAGGATTTTCAAGAGAAAACGTGCTCAAGAGGATGTTTTTCAAACCGGATGAGGTTGCTAACCGATTCGTTTCCATGCTGGCGCTCATCCCCCTCTCTTTCACGCCACAGTGGCACGTTTTCCGTTCTCTCAAAGTGGCAACCAGATGGAATCCGGTTCCTTTTCAGCAGTCCACCCAATTGCAAAATGAGGGAGGCGGGCTGCATCCCTCCGCTCCCTCGCGAAAAGGACCTCCGCTCGTATTGAACTTTGGGTCGATCACGCAATCCTCCTGTTTTTAACCCTCCATGTCCGTAAACCGCGGGACTCTGCGTGACCTCCGCGCAGACTTCGGATCGTGGGGTTGTGGTTTAGCATCCCAGAGTGATGGTCGCTCCCCGCTTTCGGCGGCCGGTCGAACTTCGCGCGGCGGACACGAAGAAACCGAACCGAACGCGGCGGCAGCGGAGCGGCGGCGCGCCTTGAGCCCCCGCGGCGTCCCGAGCAGAGCACGGCGGCCTCCCCACCAGCGTCGGCTCGTCTTGTTGCAGTCGCCCCTCTCCTCCCCCCCTT
>JAADYB010000687.1:0-15119 GCA_023338075.1 Phytopythium litorale | reverse complement strand
GATATCGGCAGCCGACACGCCCTACTGCCTGGAACGCAGCCGCATCTTCGCTGGCGAGCTGACGGGGTTCACGTCTGCAGTGGCGAGTTCTCGCTTGATGGACGCGTCGGTCGAGAACTGGGGCTTCTTGAACGTGACGGTGAAGTGCACACCGTCCATGATGCATCGATTTCCGATCGCTCTCGAAGACAAACTGATCTTGTAAGCCGAGTAATTGCTCAACATCCACAGCACCTCACTTCATTTCGCAGCTTGGAAAATAATAAATACTGCGTCTACTTCGTCTGCTCATGCTTATCAACTCTTCCGACATCTGCCCCTCTATCACTGGCCGATGCGCAGGCGATAGGAGTCTTGCTCACGCTGGATCCGCGCCAGCAAGATGCCCGCGCTGCGGTTCCATTGCACGCCGCCGTCGTCCATGAAGTAGTACAACTCCGAGCGTGAGAGGCTATACATCTTGCTCAGATCGAGGAAGTTGCGCTGGACGACGATGGGCAGCACACGCACCCTCCGCACGGAGGACGTACCAGCCGCGTCCTTGGTCTCCTTCTTCAGCTCGTTGTCTACCGCCGACGCCAAACGTAGCACACGTCCCAGCGCGTCCGACACTTGTTTCCGCGACCACTTGGTGTTGGCATCCTTCACTTTCGCCTTGTTGTCAGCATTGTCCCCGATGTCCGTCGCAGGGTTCACGTCTGCTCGCGCTTCGATCAGGAACACGACGTTCCGGGCATCTGCGAGCTGTCGCTGCACCTCGCGGTCGCTGTCGGTCGCGAGGTCGAGCGTGCTGCACGGGATCCCCACGCGCCTTAGGTCTTCACGCAGCCTTTTCATCAGCGTGCTGGTCGTGCCCAGTGGCGAGAACAGGAGCACGTGCTGCTCCTCGCTCTTTTCCTCTTCGTCTTCTTCTTCAGGTTGCTTTCGCCTTCGGTGGTTCTTGAGCAAGCGTGCCGCGTACGCCACGGGTGTCATCGCCCCAGATGAACGGCGTCGGCGGCGTTCCATGCTGAGTTTCGAGACGTTGTGGTGGGTTTCCCCGTCGCGACCTTCATCTTCGCTCTCATCCTTTTCCTCTTGCACTACCGTCATCTTACGTGGGCCGTGTCCACCGCGCAATCCACCGCTGCGGTCATAGGCAACGACCGACTTGGCCAACACTTCGTCTTCGTCCTCAATGCGGCGTCCGTCCTTCATGACAGAGACGAGCAGAGGACGAGTGACTTGCCAACGATTCGCAAACAACGCATCGTCGATGTCGAACACGACCGAGCGCGGACTTTCGAGCTCGTGCCGAGCAGTGATGAAGTCATGGAACGGCACGCGGTTGTTCTGGGGAATGAGAGACTGAAGCCGAGGCACGACAGTCAAGAGTTGTTGTGAGACCATCAGAAACCAAGCAGCGGCACGAGAACCAAGTCAGTCGTGACGTACATCCAACGGAGCCATCGACGCGCCTGTTCCTTCGTCGATGATCAGACCAAGCACTGTTTAGCACATGATAGGTCAGTCACCTAGGTTCCAGCACATCATTGACACACAACCACTCCAAACGTTGGCCCTTACCTGGCTTTCGAAGCAGCTTGGCCAGCGCAAGCTCTTTGAGGCACCACTCGGACCGCGCGTACCCATCACTCACGAGGCTCAGCACCAGGCTGCAGTTGGAGATTCCGCGCGCAATCTCCTCTCGCCACACGGCGCCGCCGCCAATGCCGCTCGGATCCATCGTGTCAAGCCAGCATGTCAACTGCTCGCGGGTCTCCAGGTACTCGCGCACGCGCTGGGCGAGCTGGAAATGCGAGTGCGTGTACGAGATCATGATCTTGCGGCTGCCCGCTTCTCGCTTGAGGAAGAACTGCAGCTCCGTCGACGTGGTGCAGTCCACCGCACGCTTGCCCATCGTGTTGGTCGTCATCATGTTGGCGCCGCACTTGATCAGCGACAGCGCCGTCTGCCGGTTCTCATGCTGGAGCGCAATGTGCAGCGCCGTGTCTCCTCCGCGCGCTGCCACCTGCGTGTGCAGACTCGCCCCGGCGCGCGCGAGAGACGCGAACACGTGAACGCTCACGTCTTCGGCTTCCGCGGCAAAGCACACGACTGGGAGCTGGTCGACGGTCGAGTCGACTGCATTCGGGTCTGCCCCTCGGTGGATCAACAGCGACACAATCTCCGGCCGATTGTTGCGCGCCGCCCAGTGCAAAGGCGTCCGTCCGTCGCGGTCGCGAGCATTCGGGTCAGCGCCGTGGTCGAGTAGCGCTGTCGCGGCCTTCAGAGACCCTGCGATCGCTGCCCAGTGCAGCGGAGTGCGGCGAAACACACCTTCGACACGCTCGCCGCGCGTGTCCACCAACGTGCTGTGCCACGCTGTCAGCAGCTTGGAGATTGCATGCACGTCATCTCGCGCAGCCGCCGAGTGCAGCGGCGTGAGAGCCACGTCACCACCGCACTCGATGAGGAAGTCGCTCAGGTCGGAGCGCAGCGTGAACGCGCTTTGCTGCAGCGGCGTCGCGAGCATGCGACGCTTTCTCGGCGTCGATCCGCTGAGCGCGACGGCAGCGACGTGTAGGAAGTTCGCGCCGTGGCTCACGAGCAACTGCAGCACCTGCGGGTCGTCCGCGACGAAGATGGGCGGCAGCTCGGCTTGTCGGTAGTACAATGAGGCGCGCGGGATCATGTTGACGTCTGCGCCGCGGTCCACCAGCTCGCGCACAACGTGCACGAAGCCGGCGGCGACCGCGCCGTGGAGAGGCGGGAGCAGCACGGAGCAGAAGAGGGAGCGCAGGATCGACCGACGACGGTCCTGCGTCTCGACCTGCAACACGAGTTAATCAGTGAGGGACAAGTCCGCTTCACATCGATAGCCGCAAGGCATCACGTACCAGCAGTCGACTGCAGAGCTTGAAAATGAGCGCGAGGTTGAAGTTCACGCGCGCAACCTTGTCGAGCGCGTTGGGGTCGAACCCGTGCGCGAGCAGCACCTGCACGACTGGCAAGTGGCCCCGCATCGCGGCCACGTGCAGCGGGTTCTTGCGGGATCGAGCGAACGCGCCGAGCCACAGCCGCGGCGCGGCGTACTGCTTTCGCAGCTCCTGCTCGGTCATCAGAAACGCGTCCTTGCCTTCGCTGTCTCGCCCCTCCTCCTCCGTCGGCTGCCGCGTTCTTGTAAGCAGCTGCGCAATGCGAAGGACGTCGCCTCTGGCAGCCGACCGGTACAACTGCTTCTTGTAGCGGGAAACCTCACGCGCGCGCTTCCGTCGAGCAGAGATCAGCCACGACGGGACAAGCCGGCGCCACAGCCCGCTCGAGTACCCCATGCCCGACGTGTGCGCCGAGTCGTCGGCGCCGTCAGCTTGCAGCTTAATGTGCGTCAGGAAGCGCGCGAAGACGATGATCTGCCGGAGCAGCACGAGCCAGACGACGAGCGACGAGTAGAACATGGCGAGCTCGTGCTTCTGCGCGCGCGCATGGCAGCGCACGATCGCCGGGACGTTGAGCACCTGGCGCACGGCGAAGAGCATCATGAAGGCGAGCTGCAGCGCGATGACCAGCTCGCAGAGCAGCAGGTACGGCCGGCGCACCATGCGGCGGTCGCGAACCACGTAGAGCTGGAAGAGCGCGCTGGACGGGAACACCACCGGCGCCACGAGCATGACGTTGGGGCTGCCGACGACGTGCATGGTGAGCAGCAGCCCGCCTCCGCACGCGTCCCCGTACTCCTCTCCATGGTGCTCGCCACCGGATGTACTCGCACTGCGACTGCTGCTGCTGCTGTCCATCGAGTACTCCCTGTACTTTGGGTGGTACAGGAAGTGGACAATCAAGATCGCAAGCAGCTCGCAGGCGACGACCGCCAGCGAGCCCATGACCAGCCAGAAGGCGAAGTACGAGTTGCGCACCGCGCTCATCTTGCGCAGCGTGCGCTGCGTCACCGTCCTGGACAGCCACTCGCGCACGGCGCCGCTCCGACTGCGCTGAACCTGCTTCTGCGCCGCGCGGCTCCCTCCGCTGCCCGGGGGCGACGCACGAGATGCCCCCGCGTGGCTCGGGATCGCACTGACTCTGCTGGCGCTCGACGCCCTCGACAGCTCGGTGCGCCGCATAAGCGTGAGCATCTCGCGGTCCGCCGTGGACAGCCGCTCGAGCACCGACGATGTGGACGAGGACGACGAGGACGACGACGCGGACGGCAGCGCGGACGACGGCGTCATGTCAGGGAGCGGCTGGATGACCACCACGCGGACGGGGGCGTCGCCCTGGCCGTCACTCGTCTCGTGCCGGTCGTTGTCCGGGCCGGAGTCGCTCTCGCCCAACTCGTCGGCCGCGGACGCCGATAGCTCGTCCATGCTGCTGAGCGAGTCGCTCTCGTCCGCCGCCAGCAGGCACGGGTCGCTCTCGGCCGCCATGTTGGCCAGCAGACTGCCGCGCAGCGGCCGCATCCGGCGCTGTGAGCCGCCGAGCGACGGCAGGCGGGAGAACGCGTCCAGGCTCTGGGCCGACCGCAGCTCGCGCCGCCGCCTCTGCCCCAGCTGCGTCGCCGCCGGCCGCGCCTCGCCGTACGCCTGGCCTCCGTCTCCTTCTCGCCCGTCGTCGTCGCTGTCAGTGTCAGTGTCGCTGCTTGAACCACCGCCGGCGCCGGCGCGCGCGTCCCCGTCGGACCACGAGGACGACGACATGGCGCCGCGTTCGAGCATCGCGGGCAGCGACGAGGCCGCGCGCGCGACCGACGGGCGAGCCTCAGAGGCAGTGGACGACGGTGGAGACGGTGGAGGCGGAGGCGCAGCGCCAGCGGCCGCGGGGGACTCGGCCGCGCGCTCCATGAGGAGGCGGCAAGTGCTGTGGGCAGCGAATGTGGAGGAATGCTCGCAGTTGAGCACAACCCAGGGCGGGGTGCTGGCAGGGTTTTGTCCAATGGGGAGACGGTATTGAGGAGTTTTAGCAAATCGTGCGGCATGAAAAATCCAGGAGCAGAAAGCGAGTGGGTGGGCACCGCATCCTTTGGAATCAAATGCCACGTTGAAATTTGCAATGAACAGAGATCTTTCATCATTGATTTATTGCTGAAGCGTATCTCATCAACTGATAATAGGTCTAAATGAATGGACAAGCCCCAGGAGTGCAACATGTGACTCAGCGTGGAGAATCGACTAAAGCTCGCGCATCCATCTCCACGTCATTACGAGTCGTCAATGCAGCCGTTGTGGTGCGTGTTGGTGGCACTGAGAGTCGGACACGGGAAGGCAACTCGCCGCCAAGGCCTGACTCAAGGTAGTCTCAGATAGTCTGCCGCTCAGTGGTCAATGCGTTACCGTCGCTCGACGAACGACGCTCACGGGTGCAGCTGCACGTCGTGGCGCTGGTACTTGCGCTCGTGCGAGCCGTCGACGACGCTGCGGATCCACTGGTGCAACTCGTCGGCGAGCAGCACGGCCTTGGTCTTTTGGATGTTGTGCCCGCCCTTCTCGAACGCCAGACGCGGACCGGGCCGGCACTGCGCACTCACGGCCTCGAAGATCTCTTCCTCGATGAACGCGTCGTCCTTGGCCCAGGCGACGAACGACGGAAGCTGCGCGTTGCGCTCTAGGTGCGCGTTGAACAGCGCGAAGTCGGCGCTGGCGCACCGCGCGATGCCCGCGGCGAAGTAGTCCATGGAGAAGCCGTGCGACGGGAACTTGAGCAGCCGCGTGTACAGCTGCGTGATGATGATCTTCGCCAGGTGCTCGACCGCCGGGATGTCCGAGCGCAGCATGCGCCACACGAGCGCGTTCACGCGGGGAAGCAGCGCCTTGTGCGGTCGGTGGCCGGCGCTCGCTAGCAGCGCCAGCCCCTTGACGCCGATCTCGCGCTGCTCAGCGTCGATGCCAGTAAAGTGCACGGCCGAGTGGCCGCCGAACGAGTGCCCGAGCACGAACACGTCGCCCTCGGTGTCCTTGAGCATCTGCTGGACGGCGCGGTACGTCAGGTGCACCGATGGCAGTGCGCTGACGTGGTCGTAGTAGTTGTCCTTATCCAGCACCTGCGAGTCGCCGAAACCTGGCAGGTTGACGCCGAGCACGCGCACGCCGCGCTCGGACAGCAGCGGGATGATGTGTCGGAAGTCGCGGTAGGTGCCTGGAGCGCCGTGGATCATGACCAGCGTGGGCACTGGTCCAGCCGCGGCGTCCACGTTCGTCGGCGCCACGTCAACGTACTCGATGCGGCACTTGCCGTCCACGTCGATGAAGGACGAAGCGGGCAGCGCTGACGGCGATGAGCTGGGTCGAGAGAGCGCCGAGAACGCCGCGGACAGCGATCCTTTCACAACTCGCTGGGGGTGGCGCCATTGACGAAGCGAGTCCCGCGAAGGGCCTGCAATGGGGACGAGCGAGCGGACGCGACCGGGGGCGCCGCGGCGGCGCAGCACCTGAGCGCTGGGGATGACGCGGGAGGCGGCGCGCATGTCGGGCGGGCGGCGGGAACTGGAGGGCTGCGGGCCAATGCAGGAATGGCGAATGGCCAACGTTGCTGCTGAAGCTGGAGGAACGCAATGTGATTGGCATCGTGTCCTATATGATCTGTCCTATATATGAACTAAAGAATGGTCATTCAAGTCGAATGGGACGGTTTGATCTGACCAAACAAAAGAGTTTGCGTCAACGCTCGAATCAGAAACGTTGCGCTAATGTTGCGGCAAGATCACGTTGGACGCGTTCGGCTGTGCCGCTTCAGGATTCGAGAACCGGTCGACGTCACTAAAGTTGCTTCACGTCGGATGCGTTCCGCCGTGTCACTTCCTTTTTTTAACAGCAACAAAGAATCGAACCGCGGAGCTCAATAGACATGGGCAACGCGTTCTAAAGACGCGCCGCCATCCGCCACCGCCACCCGATCCCGACGCTGCTATAGCGTCTTCCTGCTCCTTCTCGCCGCTTGGACGCGCTCCCACCGCCTCGCCCACTCTCCAAGCAGCCGATCGAGCCGCCATGCAGCTCTCCCGGCCGTCTGCAGCCATCATGGCCCGCCACGCGCGCGGTCTGTCGCTGGCCAAGCTGTTGCTGCCGCGCGCCAAGCCGCTGGTGCCTCGCGAGCACCGGGATCCTCCACCACCGCTGCCGGAGCCCGAGCGACTGGACATCCACGGCCAGTGCAGGCTCGAGTACGTCGACGTGGCGCCATCCGAGCCTCGGACGGCCGGCGGCGAGCCCGTGACAGTGGTCATGGTGCACGGCGCGCCAGGGCAGTACCAGGACTTCAAGCACCTGATCCCAGCGCTGCAGCAGTCGCTCCCGCACGCGCGGCTGCTGGCGGTCACGCTGCCGGGCTTCGGCGGCTCGCGCGTGCTGCACGACCCGGCGGCAACCGAGCGGTACTACGACGCCATCAGCGCGCTGCCGTCGGCGCGGCTCACGCTGCAGGCGCTCACTCAGCTTTGTCCCCGCGGCGTCAGCGAGCACCGCAACGTGTTCCTCGTTGGGCACTCGTTCGGCGGCCACACGGCGCTCAACCTCGCGGCGCTCAACCTCCTGGGCGAGGCCGACGTGGACGTCAAGGGGATCGCGCTCCTGGCGTCCGCCGGCTGCCGGCCGCACCGCGTGCTGCGTCCGAAGAGCAACGCGCTGCTTGTCCGCGTGCTCCGCGCACACCCGCCGGTGATCGCGTCCGTGTTGCCGGGACTGGTCAAGCAGATCTACACGAATCTCCTGCAGTTCGCGTCGCACGCGCCGCCTGAGCACTACGTCGCGGGCGTCGTCCGAGCCGGCACGACCGACTTTGGCGTCGTCCGAGAGCACGTCGAGCTGCTTCGGCGCGCGCGGCTGCCGGCGCTCATGGCCTGGTCGCAAAGCGACGAGTACATGGAGCGCGAGATCCCCGAGGAGCTGGCGCGGCTCGGCCCGCCCGGCCCACGTCTCGCCTTCCGCGGGGGCGGCCACAACATCCAGAAGACGCGCGCCGAGCAGCTCGCGGCCGCGCTGCGCGACTGGACCGACGCCGTCCTCGCCGACCGCCACCGCCTCGACCCGTCCTCGTCCGTGGAGGTGCAGGTCCTGCCGTAGACGCCTCGAGGACTTTGTACATTGTGATAGTAGAGTCTCTGGGAACGTGAAGAGAGCGAGCCATGCGTCAGAATGCTGAGCCAATGCGCGCTGCTTGGTCATCCTTTGTCCTTTGATATCATCAGTCGGCCGTCCATCCGCCGGTGTGGGTGGCGCACTGGACGCGGCTCGTGTCCTCTCCAAACCGACGCATCCTTCTCACTAGCGGTTGCGTATTCAACCAAGCCGACTGATTACAACGGACAAAGCCCAGACCGCCTTCAACATGCTTCCCAGTGATGGCACCAGGGCTGAAGCTGCTCGCTGCTGCTGGCGCCGTCTCCGCTCCTCCTGGGACCACGCGCGGTCCATGACGCAGACGGAGTCTATTCGGACGCCGGGGGGCCGGTCGTAACCCATGCGCAGCGAGTCTCCGGCCCTCGAGTCCCGATTAGCGTCGACGAAGGAGACCACAGGCTGCTCCTCCATCCGCTCACTTCGCATCCGACCGCGGACCGCGCACCCTCCTCTCTCAGTGCTGCAACGATGCTCTCCACACCTCACTCACGTCTTCTTCGCCACCTGCGCGCCATCGCGGCGGCTCAACGTCCTCCGCTGGACCGGGTGGCGTCCACGGCGGCTGTCCAGTGGCAGCGGGAGCCGCAGCACGAGCGACCAGCGATGTACCAGCCGCCGCCAGTGCCCACGCCAAGTCCGTCGATCCTCCGTCGTGCTCCAAAGCCGGCCGTCCGACTCGCGCCACCAACCGAACTGCCTGCTCCGTCGTTCATCGATATCGCCTACAAGTGCCGCATCGAGTTCATCGACGTCCCGCCGGCAAGCGACCCGGCCGCGTCCATCGAGTCGACACCCACGCTGGTGCTGATCCACGGCGCGCCGGGCACCTTCCGCGACTTCCGGCACCTCATCCCACTGCTGTCAGCGCGTGGCGTGCGCGTGATCGGCGTCAGCCTGCCGGGCTTCGGCGGCTCGCAGGTGTTCGACCGCGCGCGCTACTACGACCGCATGGGCATGGACGAGTCCGTCGAGCTGACGCACCAGGCCGTGCAGCAGATCCTGGACGGCAGGCCGCACGGCGACGTGTTCGTGCTCGGCCACTCGTTTGGAGGCCACGCAGCCGTGCACCTCGCCAAGCTCGCGGGCACCCGCGTCCACGGCCTCGCGCTGCTGTCCAGCGCGGGCCACCGCCACCACCGCGTCATCTGGCCCGCGGGCAACCGCTTCATGCTGTCCCTGCTCCGCTCCGAGGTACCCGTGCTCGAGAATGCGGCGCGGCTTGTCATCGCGCAGGTGTACGTCAAGCTGTTCGGCTTCCGGTCGCGCGGACTGCCCGTCGACCACTTCTCGGCCGGGCTCGTGTACAGCGCGACGGCCGACTTCGAGCGGTTCGCGGAGCACCTGGAGCGCGTCTCGGTGCTGCCCAGCTTTGTCGCGTGGGCCGAAGACGACACGTTCGTCCAGAAGGAGATCACGGCGCGCGTGGGCCGCAAGTGCCGCCCCGGCCCGCGCATCGCGTTCGACAGGGGAGGGCACAACATCCAGAAGTCTCAGGCGCCGGTGCTTGCCAAGGCGCTGGCCGAGTGGATGCGCAGCGTGGCTGATGGCAGCTACGAGGCCGCGTACGGAGACCACAGTGCTCGTCTTCGGGTATCGGGAGCAGCAGAGCTGTCAAAGCACTGAGTGGAGCGTCGGTGTCAGACTTGAACGCGAGTTGACAACACAAGCAGCTTGCCGGGATCGGCAGTCAGTGAAAAGCTGGAAGGGCGTATCATAATGAGGGACTCCTTGGCGGCTCCGCGACTCACTGGAAGTGCTTGCTGAATGCCACTCCGCAGACAATGCCAGCAAAAATAGACAGTGACCGGATCAGGACAGCGAGCTGCTCGACGCCATTGTCTAAAACTATTCACTCGCACTCGACAGTTGATTGAACCGACAAAGCAGGCTCTCAAGAGTGCAACAAGAGTTCAAATCCATGATTCGTGTTATCAGTGCTGCGAATGCAGTCGTTGATACTTCAAGAGATGGCTGCCAACGCGTCATCCACTGCGATCGGGAAGCGATACATCCATGACGGGACGCAGCTCACAGTTCGCTGAAGGAAGTCCAAGTTCTCCGTCGACGCATCCATCAGGACGGATTGCTGCGAAGAATTTGTGAAGGTGAAGCTGGTCAGCTCGCCAGCAAAGATCATGTCCCGCTCTGCGCAGTACGGAGATCCGGCTGCTGATATTCGTTGCGGGAAGAGGATGTCGCCGGGGAACTTCAGCCATTCGTCCACCCACATCGGGAAGCTCGATATGTTGGTGCCATCAAGGTTGAAAGAGGTGAGCAAAGTGTTTGTGATCACAACATCGCTGGGAAGTTCCGAGATCGCGGTGTAACTCAAATCTAGAAACTGGAGCATTGGGATCTCGAATACCTCTCGTTGCACATGCTCCAACTGGTTGCCTGCGACCATAAGGAAACTCGGAGACATCCGGATGAGAGTATCCGGGATCTCAGTAAGCTCCGTCGTGTCAAACTCAATGTCGATGGCTTGAGGCCATTTACTGTCAAGGTCGTTGGGGATCTCGCGGATGTTCGTGTCGATAAACAAAACAGAGCTGATCGCCTTTGGGAAGTCTGGTGACTGCATTCCGAGCGGAACCTTGCCATCGATGGTGCGAGCGCGTAGTATCATGATCGTTTGAATCACAGGATGATTCTCCCCGGTGAAAGCGGCGTCCAGGTCCCATCTCGCAATGGTCGAGTTGTAGGTTTTGAAAGCTACCAGATTTTCAAGTGATTGGATTGCGACTGGGATCTCGAGCGCGGGACAGTGACGAATGATCAAAAACGTCACTGAAGGAGTGTAAAGCCCCGCGAGCCGTTCATGCATCTCGGAGGAACTGCCTGTGATTCCGTCACGATGGCAGTTTATGAGGATAAAACTGCATGACGGACGTGTGATTCCCCACGGCCGAACCTGCATAGCACATTGTGGAAGGTCATGATTCACCTCTGCGGCAGCATGAAGCGCTAGAACAGCGCTTCCAGCGACGATGAAGATGACCCGAAGCGTCTTTGTCAGTATCGAGTTGCGTGCCACCATGTCGTTGCCTCGCTTGAGTGCCGAAAGTGTCACCGACTCCGTTCGAGTACTCGGATGAGGTACATCCTCTGGAACGATTGCGCGACTTTGCTTCAAGGCGACTGCCGGCTGCCGGGTCCCAACGGCTACGAGTCGCTGCAGAGTGCTGAGGTTGCTGACCATGCTCAGCGAAAACACCATGCGCGCTGTGATGTCTGCCCACGAGGTGACGATAATGATCTGGAACTCGCTTATAGCGTGGGCAATCCACAGATCATGAAACCAATGATATCCGAACCAATCTTCCGCTCCTGGCACGATATCCTTGGAGTACAAGGCAATGAGTGTCATCGGGACTACCAAAGAGGACACGAAGTCGAGAACCAGGTCACACGTCAGTGTCACGACGACCTTGGCCATCGGCTTGCCGTGGAACAAGGTTGGAACCAGCGCCATGAGCCAGCAGTTAAGCACCAGCAAGCTCACGTAGAAGCGGTTGAGCCACGCGCGCGCGAGGAACTGACTCATCCGGTACGCTTGAATGGTTTGCAAGATAGTCTCAAGGAGCTCACGGAACAGCAGTAGCAGGTCGAAGCACGGACCGCTGACGCCGAACAAACCATCCGGTGCGAAGACAAAATCGTACGCTCGTATCAACTTTCGTCTCACGGCTAGTAGAGTGCTCGAGGTGGAAGTTTGACTGGGAATGTCGTGCACAGCTTGACTTGTGAGCACAAACTGCCGATGTTGGATAGACGGAACGATCAATCGGAGGCACTTGACCGCGTGTATCAGCGACAGAGTGAAGTAGGCGAGGGCGATCGACCGGTAGTATTTCGGGGCGATGCCGATAGAATAGAAGCCCAGCATGGCTTCAAACAGCGAGCCCGGCAAAGTCCAGTATACGTAGGCTGAGACCGCGTAGAAGAGAAGCCCCGATATGTAAAACGCGAGGAAGAGGCACCAGGCGCCAGCAAGTGCGAGACGCGTCCTCCACGGGTGTTGAACTGCAATGTAGATGCCACTTGTGGTCGGCCATGCGCTGGGAGTAAGCATCGTCCTCGCTCACACGAATGTCTCTGTGGCAGTGGATCTGTTTGTTGCGAGGTGAATTCACAACACTGCGATCAGTTCGTCGGCAAAAATAACTCCACGGATTCATCGCCTTTGATTCCCACGTCGAGACATCGACAGCATCCGCACTTCGAGGTGAAAATTAGGCTCCATCCAGCTCAATCCGAGGACTATTTATGAGGGATCCCTCAGCCACCACAAAGCGCACAGCGCAACCTTCTCGAGAGAGTTCGCAATGAAATCGACAGCGAGATCGGTGATGGGTAGGCAAGTGCATTCGACTCATCGATGAAGCTGATCAAACTGGTTGAGGTAGAATTGATCAGCGCTCGACATCTTCAAATGTTGAGTCTGGGGGGCATCTCCCACTTCTTTACTCGACGACCACGACCCGGTTCTCCTGGAACGGGTACTTGAGCTGCTTGAGCTTCTCGACGAACTTGGCAACCACATCGCGCACAATCGAGCCCGTGGCCATTACTTTCGCACATTCAAAGCACCTCCAGTCGCTGGCTTTAGGAAGGCGGGGGACCGCCACTTTGACTTTCTGCTCTTCGTCCAGCGCTGTGATCGACTCGTCATCAAATCGCATGGACGTAATGAACGGTGTGCTTCCTGAGGTTGCGTCGTACTCGATGCGCAGACCGGAGACGTGGGGAAAGGTCGAGTTCATACTTGGACACCTCCGCAGCCAGTGCGTCAGCGCTGCTCGGAGCTCGCGCACGCGCATCTCGACGACAACAACTGGGTGCAGCAGCGGCAAGAAGATCTCCAGCCACTTGCGAGTGATTGCAAGCCCAGCGGGGTGAAGCGCGTCACCCTTGATACAGCCAGCGTTCAGCAGTCCCACATCGACTTGCATCTCAACTCTGAGCGCGTCGGCAATCAGGTTGCCGAGGTTACTCTCCTTCGTTCGGCACGTCATGCGCGTCCCATCGAACGGCAGCTTGCATATCGCAAGAGGAATCAACTTCCCCTGCGCTTCATCTTCGCGCTGGACCTTGTCGACGTACTCCTGGAGGACAACTTGGCAAGCGGGGTCGGGTGGGTAACCTCTATTCGCCAGCATCGACCAGTGGAACGTGACCTCGGTCGGGGCTTGTCGGCCACTCCGTCTCCGCTCGAGACGCATGTCCACCACGCCCAACCACAGCGCGTCCATGCCCGACTTGTGGATGAACGTTCCGTTCACAAACAGCGAGAAGGGCGAGTGGTCGTGGCCGCCCAGGAGTAAGTTGATGCCAGGCACCTGCCGGGCCAGTCGCTGGTCCTCTTCGATGTCGAGGTGTGTGATGGCCACGACTGCATCAACCTCGTGCTCCTCCTGCAGCAGTCGGATGCAGCGGCGAGCATGAGCCACCTCGTCCTCGAAGCGCACCGAGTCGCCCGCGAATGGGTCGCGGCCCGTGACGGTCGTGCACACGCCGTAGACGCCGATGCGCAGGTCATTGGCCAGAGGAAGTACGAGCACGTCCGTGACGCCGGGGAAGAGCGCGCCAGAGTCGGCGCAGCGGATGTTGGAGCCGAGCTGCGTGAACTGCGCGTGCTGGAGCAGCTCGGCCGTGAGCGGCGCGCCGAAGTCGAACTCGTGGTTGCCGAGCACAACGATCTCCACGCCCAGTCGATGCAGCATCTCCACCATCACGGCGCTGCAGCGACCGCACGTGATCTGTCAGCTGGGAAGAGTGAAGAAGGTATCAGCACTGCTGGGACGCACCCCTTGTCGCGCCGGTCGAGCTCCGAGCGCCAGAGGAAGTCGCCGTTCAGCGTGACGACCACGCGGGTGTCCTCTTCATGCTGCAGACGCGCACGGGTCTCGGCCAGCAGCGTCGCCAGCTCCGCCAGTCCTGAGCGATGCAGTATTGGCGCCAGTCAGCGGCAGCTTGAGGTGGATGGAGATTGCGAAGGAACACACCGCCCATGCCGGTCCGTGCGCTCGGGAACAGCTCGTACACGTCATTGACCGTCAGGAACACTATGCGCGCGGCTCTGGGAGGCGCTTGCTGCGGCAGCGGACCGCCGTCACCAGCGGCATGGCAAGCGCCATCCCCGACGATCTCAGGTGGATGCATCGCGGGCAACTTAGAAATGCATTTCCGGTTCATAATGAAACCTGCATCTTTTCTCTGATTCCTGTTTAGAAATGTCTAGAAACGATCGAATCCAGATCACGGATCGCGGATCACTCCCTGTTCTTCCACAGCCGAGCAACATGGAGCGAGGAGAACGGCAGCTGAGGGAAGAGCGACTGCTGCGGTGCGTGCAATTTGGTGGCCTGGAGGAAGTGAGGCAACTCGTGGCCGATGGCGTGTCGGTGGATTGTCGGGACCTCTTCTCTGGGAGGACCCCGCTCATGCTTGCAGCTGGAAGCCGAGGCTTCCATCAGAGAGTCATTAGTCTCGACATGATGGAGCTTCTCCTCGAGCTCGGCGCCGACGTGAACGCTGCCGATGAGAGAGGACAAACTGCGCTCACAGTGGCGATGAAGGCCCTCGCCTGGGATGTCGTCCAGCATCTGATCAACGTTGGTGCGACTGTGGGGGGTGCGGTGAGGGACGAGGAGTTGCTTATGAAGGTGGTGCGGAGCTCGCCTGTCCAAGTCGTGCAATGGCTCTTCACTGATGGAGGCGCTAGCACAGAAACAGTGTTGACGAGTGGAGAGACGCTGCTGGCGTATTCGGCGCGGCATAGCACGCTGGAAACCGTGCGGGTCCTTGTCCAAGCTGGCGCAATGGTGAACGCGGTCTCGAGCGATGGCAGCACAGCACTGATTGCTGCGGCGGAGAGAAATGCCATTGAAATTGTGACCTTCCTCCTCGAAAGCGGTGCCGATGCGAACTCGGTGCTCGAGAACGGAGATACTCTTCTAATGCATGCAGCGGGATTGGATGCGTTAGAGGTTGTGCGGACGCTCATCGGAGGCGGAGCGATCGTGAACGCTC